>JASDQU010735993.1:90266-101035 GCA_032191745.1 Picea mariana | reverse complement strand
TATACATTCTCTCCAGGGCGCACTTTGATTAGTGTAGGAGGAATGGCCCAGGGTGGGGAATGGTCCAGGACAGTCATTCCTTAGGGTTTATACATTCTCTCCAGGGTGCACTTTGATTAGTGTAGGAGGAATGGCCCAGGGTGGGGAATGGTCCAAACATTCCTTAGGGTTTATATATTATGTCCAGGGTGCACTTTGATTAGTGTAGGAAGAATGGCCCAGGGTGAGAATTGGTCCAGGCTCAGAAATCAGAAACAATCCTTCTTCCTTGGTTGAGAAGAATAGGGCAGATAGCCCATTGCTGATGTTCTATACCGAGGGCAGATATTCTTTCATATCTCACAGATGTGAGTGAAAGATTGGCCCAGATGATTCAGTTTATATCATAACATTGTTTCTATGCAGGTTGCTATCAGATGTTTGTTATGAAGATTATATGACAGTAGATGTAAAACTACTGTGGTGGATATGTTCCACTATTCGTGAGGCAGATATTCTTTCTGAACTTACAGATGTGAGTGAAAGATTGGCCCAGATGATTGTTATGGAGACTGCCTGTCTCTAGACAGTAGAGATATACTACTATGGTGGATTTGTTCCACTGTTTGTGACTATGTGTCACGGTTTGAGTAGTTGCGTACTACTTTGAATAGACACAGGTGTGTTCTATCAATTAATACTGTACCAGTTGTCATAGGAGATTATCCAGTTGGATAATAATGACGGTGCTCGTGTTGCTACCAGTTGAATGGTCTGTTGTGCTCAAGACCATACCTCCCTAGCTAGGAGGGAGTGTTAATATTATGGTAGCTTCGGGAGGTATGAACCTCCATTGTGACCTATGATGAGATTAGAATACTCCGGAAGGAAGCAAAGAAGTGAAGGAAACCCTATACAAGTTGTCGGCTGCAGAAATATATTTAATATGAATTTATTAATACCCAGAAGGAGAAGTCGGCCCCAGTTAAACTGCCCAGACTACTATAAATACAGGGCGCTAGTTCTCATTATTCACATCTCAGCAGTTGCAGAGTGAACTGGATTTGTGCAGGTGCAGTTGCAACTTGTGTGCAAGTTTCTGGGAAGGTGTGCGCTACCCTCTGGGTGGGATTATCTGATCAGCTTGGTTTCTATTCTTGCTTGGTGCATTAGCCTCTCTTGGCTATTGGATTGCTACCAGGATTCTCTTCTCTGTCAAGGTCAAGGTGCTCGGAGGGTGGCTTCGGCCTGTGGTTGGGTGACGAGGGTATCGTCAATGGTAAAACGAGCACAATCTTCTATATTCTAACATTCTGCAATCCATGGGAGTTGGAACTTGATTGGTTAGAAAAAAATGGCTACTACCTATCGGAAAGGTTGGTTCTTTTCCTTTAGGTAGAAAGCCTGGTGCACATGGATTTTGATCGTTCCATTAAATTAAGCACTTGATTTCAAGTTGGAGACATTATCATTTAATTAAATAATTAAAGTGCTTTCTTCAATGAATCGGAAAATGCACATGCTGTCTTTTTTTGTGATAATTGACAAGCAATAGAGAGATTGCAGTACTTAGCTTGATGTAGTTGGTACTTCTTGGAATATAAATGTTTGAGTTATATTCAAAATATGCCCTTAATTGCTTCTCTTGAATGCTGTGTTATACTATCTTCTGTGCTTTGGAGTTATTTTTTATAGTTTCCTTTTCCCCACTGTTTCAATTTGATGAATCTTTGATTCTGGAATTTCATTCTCCCAAAGAAAAAGCTTTTTTGTAAAGCTTGGATTTATGTGGCAGCCCTTAATTGCTTGAGAGATGGACTCGTTACAGAGGGATCAGTGATCACTACTATTCCCAAAATTTTCTTTTAATAAAAAGAGCAATTGGATTGATTCTGGAAGATAAACCTGTCAGTAGGGAGAGAAACTGGGTCGAAGATGGGACTCCAGGGTCAATTCATTATTATTCAAGAGCCCTTTTTGTTTCTAATGAAATTTGGGGTCTGCTGTCAACATTAACCATGGTCCATATAAAAACTATTGTATATAACAGTAGGGCCAAAATATGCAATTAAACAAGTAATCTTTTTGGGGCCCCAAAACTGCTGCTTGCTACTATCGTCTTAACTAACCTCACATACAAGTGTGCTAAACAACCTCACGAGTCCTATATTTCTAGCAAATAAATTGAGATCATAATAGGTTTGCTGAGATTAGCTCAGAAATCTCTTAAAGTTTGGTAAAGTGCATTGAATTTTTCTTCTTACAGCAATTCCTGAAGTAACTTAAATACTTGCTCGAGCAAAGTGCCCTTAATTGGATATATCCGATTTAGTTTAAGAAAACTGGCTTTGAAAAGTAGGTAAGCCTGCTCAAAACGTAAAATACTTTCCTTTTATTATCTTTTTTTATGTAATTCTGGTCAACACACAGTGTTATGAAGTGAGATTTCTGGAGTAATTATGGACTTAATACTATAGAGAGAGAGGAAATTACTCGGCCCAATCACATGAGCTGAGTTATTTGAATCTCATTCTGGATGGTCAAAGATCCATCATTTTGAGTTAGATGGAAGATATTTTTGTTTTTTTGTTTGTCACTTGGCTTTTAATTTATGAGAGTTATTTTATATTGTTAAGTGTTTGGCAGTCAGGTTTACTGTTTTGCTTGTAATGTCGTATTGTGACATTGCATAGGTTATAATTACTCTTCTCAGCCATTAATCTGCAGTGGGTTGAGGAAATAAGTTATCAATGGCACATGCTGAAGGGAAATAAACTGTGTTTTTGTAACAGGTGGTCAACTTTTTGTTACGGGGTTGGATCAGGAGCTTAGAGTCTGAAGGATCTATGGCCTTACCTCTTCTCGATGATCCCAATTTGGTTAAACCAGACCATTGGAGGGAGATGGAATTTATGAAAATGGGATCACAGAGATCAGTGCAGGCACGTGTTGTTACGAGTGAATCCTCATTTTGGTACCATTTTCTCTCCGTATTTCAGTCCTTCAAGATATTTGGAGCTAAGACTCACTAAGGAAATTACTGTAAACTAGTAGAGAATATTGTATGTCTATGCTGGTTCATTGGAAAGTTTTTTCATGGTCTAGTGCTATCAACCGCACTTGGCTCATTGTTGATGGAGTGGGGAAGTAATATTCTCTTCTAATTCTCAAGTTTAAAGGTGCTTGAGGTGCTAATATGAGAAATTTTGAATTGCTATGTACCTTAATTAAATGCAAACAAAATTATTTGGCTTGTATATTGTCCAACGAAAAGAGGATAATGCTATTCTTTTAGTCATTTAATTAGTATCCATTTTTTACTAAATGGAGGTAGAATAATATTTTTGTTGAACACTAACTATATACACAAATTTTATAAGTATTCAGTTTGTAGTCAACATGATGCACAAATTAATGCCTTCGAAATGAAGTTATTGAAATTTGATATAAAAAATCAGATTCCATTACGTGGATTAGAATTATTGGCCTTGTTCTCTCTAAGCTCTTGACACTTGCGCGATTATAACTATAAGAATATTGAAGAACCCATGCTCAAATAGTAGTGCTACTTTGCATTCCTATATATCTGATTGAACCTGGAAAGTTGTTTTTTCTAAGAAGCTAATCAAAAGTGGCCAATGAGGATTTGTAACAAGGAATGAAGTTGTATTGAATTTTGTCAAAGTTAGTTTTGTTCACCCTTTCAAGAACTACTATAGTAGACACCTCACCCAACTCAAGGGCTAAGATGAAACATACCATGCTCTCGGGGGAATTGAACCTTAGTGGAGGAATATCACCACCCCTCTTGACCAACTAGTCAAGCTCTTCGTGGTGTATTTTTTCACACTCATTACATTTTATTTGAATAGTCAGAGATTTCAAATAGCCAAACATTTAACATAAGATGATTAAAAAACAAAAGTGAAGATAAACCAACCAAAATTTTACTAATGGATTTCTTTTAGAAAAAATAAAAATTAAACAGAAACTGTTATTTTTATATTATAAAAAATGCTGCAGCTGCACTATTCAACATGCAATTACATATTGAATACATATTTTTCAAGGTAGCCTTAAGCAGGTTCAAAATTTGTACTTGAAAGTCTATGACAACATATTCAAATTCAAAAAGATGCTCCTGTCTTCTCCTATATGGATATACTGTTATATAATCACCTAATAATAAACAAACTTTGAAAAACATGAAGCATAGCTAAAGGAAGTGCACAGCTTCAGTTTTATATTGACTTGGTTTAGCTCCATTGGTTCCATTTCCATATCAACCAGCTGCTGTTGAACTGTTTACCCCTCCTTGTTGCCCGAGGAACCTATTAACATATGAGCCATTGAGATTGCCATATTTTGACAACTAACAATATCAGCAACCATGCTCTTAAGAGCAACAAATTCAGCTTGCAATTCAACAATTTGCAGCTTCTGCTGCTGCACAATATCCATCAATAGTGCAATTTCGACATCCCTGGTAGCCTCCCGGGGCTGCACTTGACCTGCCACAATAGAGATGGTTGCTTTGGTCCCTGAGATAATGGATTCCCGGCCTCGAAGGATTGATTTTAAGTCACCCAGCTCGGAAATGGGGTAATGGGCTGCATGCTTGTGAGCCATTACCAACTCCAGCCTTGTGTCCTGAAGTCTTTGTCCACCTACTGCTCCCCAACTTCTCAGATTAACTCCAAATGCACTTAAAACATAGAATTCCTGTCTATGGTCCCATTTGTTGATGATGTTGAGAAAGGCCTGCTTTAGAAGATGAAGTTGCACAGTAATGCAGCCAACCAAATTCACCTAGACCATTTGTCTCACTGCCCACACCAAATTTGCCTAGACAAATGAAATGAAATAACTAGCATCTCAAGGGATTCAGAGGAGTATGAGAGAGTTCCAAGCAGAGAAAATCCTAGGATTGCAAATGAAGAACTAACACTCGGACTCCACATCAAACTTCAAATCACCCTAAATCCCAATCATGATCCCACCTGAAATAGAGATTATGAGGGAAGGTGGTTGATAACACCTCCCCATTGAATGCATTGTGTAGGAAATGGCATCGACGCTCTCCATTAATTGATCTTGCTGGTTGATAACATGTGATTTGATGCGCTGTATGCTCAACATGCGTATCACTTCTGTTAAATAAATTCCAATGTGGTTAGAGAGGATGGATAAATTAATGCCCCAAATTTTTATTTTAAATTTGCACTTAATCATGAAATTAGGGAATGGGGAACCATGCTTGTCCAGTTTTGTTTCTAAGGGAACCATGTTCAAGCCTACTTACTGTTGATATTATGATAGCTACGGGAGGTATTAAACCTCCACGTGTAACCCTGACAAGAATAGAATATTCTGGGAAGCAAGAAGAAACCCTAAAGCATTGGACATAACCCTAGAAAACAAGTCGACTAAAGAAAATAATTAATATTGAGTTTTTAGCCTCCAGAAAGAGAAGTTGGCCCAGACAATTAAGGAAGAGCAATATAAATAGATGATGCTAGAGCTCATTTGGACACAGCTCGCAACTGCAGAAATTTAGTAAGTGCGCAAGTATGGAAAGTAGCTACAGCTGTAACTACTGCAACTAGTATTTTCGGTTTTAGGATGGGACTTTCTCTTGGTTATGGTTTGGAATTTCTGCTTGGTATGCTAGCTCTGGAGAGTGGTACGCTACCTTAATTGGATTTTGGACCTAGCGTTTCCTTCCAGAATTATTCTCTTTGTCAAGGTTAAGATGCTAGGGGGTGGCTTCGACTTATGGTTGAGTGACAATATTGCTATATTGTCTATGGTTAAACGAGCACACCTATTATTTATAACAGGTTATGGGCCCACACTATCTTTGGACAGTCTAACCGTTGGAAGATAGATTGGGAGGATTTGCTCAGTTACAGTTGCAGTTGTAGTCAAAGTTTTTCCTGCAACAACGAAATCCTAACCCTCTTGTTAAGGCACCTTAAGTGAAGAGATTGACCTAATTCCTGGATAGCCTAGTGCGCCCTAGCCTAGCTCACCTCTTGGTACTCTTAGCAAACTAAGACGTCAAGTTTGAGTTTTTGGTCAAAGTCAAAGGTTGACCAAGTCAAAACAGTCATGACTTACTCTATGAAGTTAGAAAACAAGTTAGAAGGGGCTTCTAACTTCAGAGCATGGAAGATAAGGATTGATCTCATCCTTGCCAAAGATAAAGTGTTGGATATCGTGAAAGAAAAGATCGTGGAACCACAGTTTGAAGAAGGAAAAGAGAAGGAACTTCAGAACGTCGCAGTTATGGAGAAGTTCAAGAACAATGACATCAATGCCATGAGTATCATAGTGAACTCTGTAAAAGACCACTTGATACCCTTCATCTCTCATCTTGACTCATCTAAGAAGATATACGATGCCCTAACTAACCTCTTCTCAGTCAGAAACTTTGGACAAGTAATGAGTTTGAAGAACGAGCTCCGTGACATGAAAATGAATGATGTTGACAACATAACATCATAATTGGTAAGAATCTCTCAGTTAAGAGATCAACTACAAGCTATTGAAGAAATCATTTCATAAAAGGAACTGGTAAATATAGTACTTAATGGCCTTCCCAAGGCATGGGATGCATTTGCCGCAAGCATGAACATAAGAAAGGAGTATCCCACATTTGAAGAAATTTGGACTCGCCGTGTACAAGAAGAATCAAGGATTAGCGAAAAAGATAAATTCCAAAGGAAAGATGATGATCAAACCTCACAACAAAGTTCAAGAAATTCAGGAATAAGAAGAAGTTTGACTCAAGGAAGAAACCAAATCAAGAAAAGGATATGTCAAAAATACAATGCTTCAACTATCGAAAATATGAATCACTGTCTTGAGTTAAAGAAAAGGAAGGAAACACACGAAGCGACAATTGTCGAAGAAAAGGAACCCTTAAAGAAAGTCAAACAAGATGAAACAATATTTCTTCTTCTAAGTCGAGGTAACAATATTCTTCAAAGTTCTTGTACATACCATGTTTACATAGTTTCTGCACATATCATGCATATCTATTTCTTAGAAGATAAGATGTTCAAGTGAAACAATACCTATGGAAGAATAACAAGATAAAGATTGCTATCATGATGACTACAAGTCAAGCAATACACATGAAAAGATGAAGTATGTTGACAATCCTTGGTAACAATTCCTGTGGACGCTATTATATAAGTAACAACTGCCAGATAAGCTGAAATCATAATCAAACTTGAAGAGACCCAGAAGAAGTCAAAACAAAAAGAAGTCAACAATCAAGAGGAAATTAGAAAAAGACTTGTGACACTTTGCATAAGGCAATAAGGATGCAGACGAAAGTGTGGACTCTTTTAGTTGGAGGGAGCTGATTACAGAATTCCAAAAGAAGAGCATTCATTCATGCATGAAGAAGGATTAGGAGGGAGCTAATCCTAAATTATATGATACATTGAGGATTATGAAGCATCTGTACATGTTCCCATTGAAAGTAGCAACAATGATAAGCAACACATGTTCATAAGAAGTCTTCTTCAAAAAGAAGCCTTAAAAGTATCCTCGATTGCCAATCTACATCCATGATACCATGATGAAAGGAAGAAGTTGGAATCTTCAGGGCATGGAATCTATAGAAGACTCCATGGACCCAAGAGGTAAAGAGAAACATGAGGAGGAACATGAAGATTCCAAGAAAGAAAGAAAAGTCAGAACAACCAGTTATTATACCGAGAATCACAAAGACTACCAGCTTGGTTTGAACCCACTAGAAGCAATCGAGCAGAAGAAATGAAAGTTATGATAAAGAACAGTGTATGTAAGAAAATGTGAAAAAGACTTATGAATGGAAGCATTGCAAGATTCAGAGGTTCTTCCAAAAGGATGAAGAAGACTATGAAAACAGTGTGTTCCAGTGAACCAGATATACCTCTTGTAGTATCCATGGATTGGAATTTACGTGTAAACGACTGTTCTTCCCAATAAAGCAAATGAGAAAGAAGCTTATACCAGAAAGAGACCTATGTATGTAGATATAAGAAGACCTTGTATGGATTCAAACAACTTGATGCAAAGTATCTCATATACAACAGAAGCATGGTGAAAACTTTCTATGACAGAGATAGTGTATCAAAATAGTTACTCAAAAGTCTAGGATGATGGATTGCTAGTCCATGGAAAACTCTCTTGATGACAGAAAAAGTGCTACTTGGATATGTTTCAGTTTGAGTCTTGCCACGATATCATGAGCTAGCAGGAAACAAAAGTGTTAAATTCGACCATCATATATTGTAATGATCAGAGCTATATGAAGCCTTCAAAGAAAACCAATGTTCCATGACAGACCGAAGTACATTGATATCAAGCATTATATTCTCCATGACGAAGTCCAGAAAAGAGAAGTGGTTCTCCAATATATCTCCACAGATGAGCAGATAACATATATTTTGGTAAAACCTCTATCCAAGATGAAAAGTTTGCGTACTTAAGAAACAAGCTGGGACTCGTGGAGACGAATTCCTTATTGAAAAAGGAAGAGATTACTCCCAGGTTTAGTCGTGTTTTATGTTAATTTCATTAGTTTTTAGATTTTTTTTTTGAAAATGTGTTTCTTAGTTTTATTTGTTTTTATTTATTTTCTTAATTTTGATTATTTTAATTTTTTTTTTTTAATTTTGTTAATTTTTAAATTTTATTTTAAATTTTCTTTGTTTTTTTTTTCTAATTTCTTTTTAATTTTATTTTTTTAAGCACAGAGATCCAAATTCTATTGATTTAGCAAAATATCATACATGTAGTAGGCTTTGTTGCTGGCGTGCCACTAGAGAAACTACGTCCATATAATTTGTCCAATATTTTTAAACAGAGTCTCGGAAACTAAAACACTGAAAAAACCTTCTAAATAGCCAAAAAAAAAAAACCTCCTAAATAGGAATTTTAGGCTCTCAACCTTGATCTTCGTTGATAATTCATAAAAATCTGAGACAACCAAAACTACCTATTTCTCAAGGGCCTAGGGGCATCACAGACCGATTTTGGGTCTGCTCCGGGGCCGAATTAGTTGTGCTTCTTAACGTCGGAGTTGTCATTACTATGCTTGATGCGGGCAGACGAGTGAAAAATTCCCGCATCATCATGTGTAGGTGGTCTAGCTGCAACTGCATTTTACTTTGAGCCTCCTCCATGGTCTTGAGCATATGGCTCGAGATATTTTTAATATGGCAGTAAAGTTCTACCATTTTCCAGTATTTTGAGTCCCCAGCACGCGTCGTCCCAACATTCCGGATCCAACGAATGGTTGATTCGACCGCCTCCTCGTTTGTAGACATTATCCTTTCCCTATGGACAACTCTTCAACCTCTTCCAAATGCTCTTGAAATCGAGGAGGAGTGGAATTATAGAAGGTGGCAACAACGTCAAAAGCTTCACGCTGGACCCTTGAGGTCGGGACGTCGGTACATGGTTGACAAGTCGAAGGTCCTTCTTGCGAATGACCCCCTCGACGGTACCCCTTGGGTACCCTTGACACGGGGCCATAGTTTCCCAAGATCCCAATCGAAGCCGACGATTACCAATCGCTCTCAGGAGGGGGGTCTCTACCCCCCTTCGTTCTAGAAAGCCCACAATGTCTCCATTGAACCAGAGTCCCGACAAGGATTCTTCTGGCGACACTGCTGATTATCTCGCCAACCTCCAGGCCTCTCTCTCCGCTTACTATGCATTACCTTTTCCATTGCTTCGAGGGTAAGAGATCTCAGAGTAGAGTGGATTACCTTCATATTAATTGGCATTGATCACCGTGTCTACAGATGGAGTGCTCGCACCCCCCGTGCACATGCATTTGAGATCGGATGCCATGTGAATACATCTGATGGTTCATGTAAGTAGCCTCGAGTTTGGAGATCATTCCCTCTCGATCGGGGATCGTACTTGCTGACGTTGCATTGTTTTGCCGCCGATCCAGATGCCCGGTGTTAATTCCCTCTAAGCCAACTGCCCAAGCTTCCTCGGGGGCTAATGTATTCTTGGTTCCCGTCCCCGACACTTCACACAAGGAGCACCCCTCCCTTCCGATGAATGTAACCTCTGACGGCTCTAAGCCTTGCCACCGGTCATAATTCTAGCTACTTCTAGAGTTAAGACCCTCTGTGTTCGCTGTCCTTTCATCCTTGAGGCTTGTAGCCTCCTTGGTTCTCGTCCCTAACATCCCATATGGGGAATTTTATTTTATTTTTTAATATTTTTATTCTAGATTATTTTTTAAAAATTTGTTTTCAAAAAAACTCAGTTTATTGTTTTTTTTTCATTCTTTAAAATAAATTAAATCTTGATTTTAGGGTTTTTCTAAGTTGTTTTTTTATCAATTTTTTTAAAAGTGTTATGTTATTTTTAACTATTTTTTAAATTTAAGTAAAAACAATTTCATGCATTTTTTTAGAACAATGTTATTATTATTATTTTTTGTTTCTATAGATGAGACCATTCATCAAAGGCATGCTGCTAATCGGTAGGTCATAGGTTTGGGTTCTATATATATATATATATATATAGCTTCAAGGGTTAGCTCAAGTGGTTTTGAGCCAGATGTGAAGTTATCCCCAACAGAGGAGGTCACAAGTTCGAATCTCCTGTTTCCCCTTGAGGTTAGGCCTACCATGAACATAAGGGCGATGGTTTACCCACTTTACCATTTACAAAGTGGGGAAGTACTCGGGGGTTTCCTATGCGATATATAACAAACATGAAAAATAAACCCATATTTTTGTATAAAAAACATGAAAATCATCACCTAA
>JASDQU010735993.1:48934-76510 GCA_032191745.1 Picea mariana | reverse complement strand
TGATCACCACACCATACAGACATCCCAAGAAGTACAAAGATGAGATAGAAAAGGCCATCAAAGAACTTCTGGACATGGTAAACATTAGGCCCAGCAGTAGTCCTTTTGCTTCTTCAGTAGTGTTGGTGAAGAAGAAGGATGGCACTATGAGGATGGGCATTGACTTCAGGGCCTTGAATAAAAAGACCATCAAAAACAGGTACCCAATACCAAGGATTGATGAAATCTTGGATGAATTGCATGGGTTTGTCTACTTCACTAAGATTGACCTTCGTTCTGGCTATCATCAAATCAAGATGAGGGAGGAAGACATCTCAAAAACAACTTTTAGATGTCACTACGGTCATTATGAGTTTCTGATGATGCCCTTTGGGTTAACCAATGCCCCTGCTACGTTCTAGTCATGTATGAACCATGTATTCAACAAGTAGCTAAGGAAGCACCTATTGGTATTCTTTGATGACCCGCTTATCTACAACAAGACATGGGAGGAGCATCTTAGGCATTTGGACCAGATTTTGTCAATTATGGAGGAGCAGTCGCTATATGCTAAGGAGTCCAAATGTGAGTTTGGAATGATGGAGGTCCTTTATCTAGGACACATTATCGGAGTAAAATGGGTACAGGTACATCAGGAGAAAATTGAAGCCATCATGGAATGGCCCACTCCTAAGACACTCACAGAATTGAGAGAATTTCTGGGAATGTGCACATATTATAGGAAGTTTGTCAAGGGTTTCTCTCAATTGTGTGCACCCTTGACCGAATTGACTAAGAAGGGAGCATTCAAGTGGGACGAGGAGGCTCAAAAAATGATGGACAAGATGAAGAAGGTGATGAGTACGTGCCCAGTCTTAGCCCTTCCAGATTTCAGTCTCCCATTTAACTTGGAGTGTGATGCATCCGAGGAAGAAATAGRGGTCGTACTAATGTAGAAGAGGCACCCTCTTACCTATGAGAGCCGGAAACTCTGGGGTCTTGAGCTACTCTACAACATTTATGACAAAGAAATGCTGGCTATCATGCATGCACTAGCCAAATTATGGCAATACTTGGTASGTGCTCGGTTTGTTATCAAGTCAGATCATAACAGTCTCAAATACTTATTGGAACAGAAGGACTTGAACAAGAGAGAACAAAAATGGGTAAGCAGAATATAGGCCTATGACTTTGACATTGAGTTTGTCAAAGGGAAGAATAATGTGGTGGTTGATGCCTTATCCAGGAGGCCATCCATCCTTGCCATAACAGGGATAACAGTTGATTGGAAAGACCAACTAGTGATGGAGTATGCAGAGGATCAGTTTGCATGCCAACTACTGGACAAATAGGTACACAATGAATATTTCAAGGTTATTAATGACCTCATCTACTATAAAGACCAAATCTTCTTAGTTTCTGGACCGGCCTTCAAGGCCAAGGTATTGCAGGCATGCCATGACTTACCAATGGCAGGACATCAGGGGATCAACAAGACATACAGGGAGGTGAGAGAAATATTCTCTTGGAAAGGGCTCAAGGAGGATGTGATTAGGCATGTCAAAGAGTGTATGACATGTCAGGAAAACAAGGATGAGCACATGCACCCAACAGGACTTTTTCAACCCTTGCCCATTCTAGAGCACAAATGGGAAAGCATATCCATGGATTTCATCACCGGGCTACCAAAGACGCAAGGGAAGGACTGCATATTTGTGTAGTGGATAGGTTAACAAAGTTTGCACACTTCTTTTTCATAGCTACCGACTTCAGTGCAACACAAGTGGCTGAACTATTTTTCAGGGAGATTTTCAGGTTGCACGACCTACCTAAGACCATTGTCAATGATAGGGATAGCAGGTTTATGAGTACTTTCTAGTAGGATTTATTCAGGTTGGTTGGTACGAACTTGACCCCTAGCACCAGCTATCACCCTCAGATAGATGGACAGACAGAGATAGTCAACAAGTGGGTGGAGGGCTATCTTAGAAACTATGTGGCAGGGCAACAGAAAGCATGGGTCAGATGGTTGCATTTGGGAGAATATTGCTACAACACCACCCAACATATGTCCATTGGCATGTCACCATTCAGAGCTTTGTATAGCTATGATCCTTTATCATTTGTGGAGATTGCATTCGGTGACAACAGGGAACCAATGGTACATGATTGGATACAACAGAGCCAAGACATTCTCAGAGAATTGAAGGATCATCTACAGAGGGCACAAAACTAGCAGAAGGTCCAAGTGGACAAGCACAGAGTTGACTAAACTTTTGAGGTTGGTGATTTAGTCTATTTGAGGCTGCAACCATACAGGTAGGCTTCCATTAAAAGAAGCGGAGCAGAGAAACTACAACCACGTTTCTTTGGACCCTACAGAGTTAGCAGGAGGATAGGGGTCATAGCTTACGAGCTAGAGCTTCCACAGGGAAGAAAAATTCATAACATTTTTCATGTCTCATGCCTTAATAAAGCCCTCGGTCAACACATCGGGCCTATTGAGGTATTACCCCCCATGGATGAGGAGGGGCAACTTATTTTGATTCTGAAGGAGGTACTAGAAGTCCGAGAGAAGAGTCTCAGAAACTGAAGCATCAAGGAGTACTTGATCAGGTGGAAGGATTTACCCATTGAGAATACCACTTGGGAGCGGGAGCACGTGGTAAGAGAAGCATGTTTGGAATTGCTTGCGGACAAGTGATTTTAAGCAGGGGAGACTGTAATGTCCCCCACCTCTTAGAGAGGTGATGAGGAGACTCAGTGGTCTGGGCACCCCCACTAGGTCATAGTCTCACACTAAGGGGGGAAGTCAACGAGGCTAAATTTATATTTTTAGGTTGACTTAAGAAAGGAAAGGGATAAAGGAGTAAAAGATAACTCAATAGAAGAATAGAAGATTAACCCTGGGAGTTAACCTAACTCAACAAAGAATTAGAAGGAAAAGTATAAGTAAGGGGCTGGGGCGTACCTATTAGTCATTCTGATTTTGGTATATTGCTTGTTATTCATCTTGAGCATTCAGTTTGGGGGTTTTGCTGTACAAACCGTTGTGAGAAACTCAGTGGTGAAATATCCACTCACCTTGTTCCACAACTTGGTCTCGGGGATGAAAGATTCCTCCACACCATTCTACTCTCAACATATCTCCTTCTAGAGCTTCAGAAGATATCAGGGCTGTACTATTGGGGATTTTCTAGCAAGGGTGCACCATACCATTGAAGAGGGTTTGATCTAGCCAATCAGGAGGAGTGTTGGGCATTTCATTAGTTGGGTTTTATTTGCAGGTGCTCCATCATAATTCTGAGGGTTTTCTTCAGAAGTTATCACCACTCAATCTTCAACAACAACTTGGGATGATTTGGAGGATAGGAGGACATCCCACTTTTCTGTATTTCTCATATCTAGAGAGATTTTCTTGAGATCTGGGTCTGAAACTTCTCCCATGGGATTCTCATAGCCCGATCTATATTCTTGGAGAGTTTCATGTCAATTGGAGGTGTATTTCTTCAGGGACTAGTTGCCTAGGGTTTCAGTTATTCAGGAGGGTGCAACTCCCTTAGAAGATTCAACAGTTGGAGAGGTTGGCCTTGGACGTTGGGCTTGAAACTTCAGGAGGATGATCCCACTGCCCTGATCTATTATCTGACCAAGTTTGGGCTCATTTGGAGTATTCTTCCATCAGGAACGAATTATTTAGGGCTTTAGTCTTCACTTGGAGCATAGCACTCTTTAGCTAGAGGGTTTGGCATTCAGATCTACTTGGTACTAGTCTTCATTACTTATCCAACCTTTTGAGGATTCTTTTGTATTGATGGGAGCATTTTGTAGCAGCTCATATCTATTGTTTGTATGACCATCTGAGGTTTATTCCAGATCGACCATCTATTGTATTGATCCTACACCGCTCATAATAAAAAGGTTAGATCTTTGCTTGTGCTTCTATATCTTGAATGTATTGTGATCTTCATGTGTTGATGAATCTTGTATGCACTTAATAACTCAATAAACACCTGCACATCAACAAATTAGTGGTAGTTAGTGATTCCAAGAGAAAAATTTGTCTTGGGATCATTACACTCCAGGGCGCACTTTGATTAGTGTAGGAGGAATGGCCCAGGGTGGGGAATGGTCCAGGCTCAACAATCAGGGAAAAACATTCCTTAGGGTTATACATTCTCTTCAGGGTGCACTTTGCTTAGTGTAGGAGGAATGGCCCAGGGTGGGGAATGGTTCAGGACAATCATTCCTTAGGGTTTATACATTCTCTCCAGGGTGCACTTTGATTAGTGTAAGAGGAGTGACCCAGGGTGGGGAATGGTCCAAACATTCCTTAGGGTTTATACATTCTGTCCAGGGTGCACTTTGATTAGTGTAGGAAGAATGGCCCAGGGTGAGGAATGGTGTAGGCTCAAAAATCAGAAACAATCCTTCTTTCTTGGTTGAGAAGAATAGGGTAGATAGCCCATTGCTGATGCTCTATACTGAGGGCAGATATTATTTCATATCTCACAGACGTGAGTGAAAGATTGGCCTAGATGATTCAGTTTATATCATAACATTGTTTTTATGCAGGTTGCTATTAGATGCTTGACAGTAAATGTAAAACTACTGTTGTGGATATGTTCCACTATTCGTGAGGTGGATATTCTTTCATAACTCACATATGTGAGTGAAAGATTGGCCCAGATGATTGTTATGGAGATTGCTTGTCTCCAGACAGTAGAGATATACTACTGTGGTGGATTTGTTCCACTGTTTGTGACTATGTGTCACGGTTTGAGTAGTTTCGTACTACCTTGAATAGACACAGGTGTGTTCTATCAATTAATATTGTACTAGTCATCATAGGAGATTATCCAGTTGGATAATAATGACGGTGCTCGTGTTGCTACCATTTGAATGGTTTGTTGTGCTCAAGACCATACCTCCCTAGCTAGGAGGGAGTGTTAATATTATGGTAGCTTTGGGAGGTATGAACCTCCATTGTGACCTATGACGAGATTAAAATACTCTGGAAGGAATCAAAGAAGTGAAAGAAACCCTAGACAAGTTGTCGGCTGTAGAAATATATTTAATATGAATTTATTAATACCCAGAAGAAGAAGTCGACCCCATTTAAACTACCTAGACTACTATAAATATAGGGTACCAGTTCTCATTATTCTCATCTCAGTAGTTGCAGAGAGAATTGGATTTGCGCAGGTGCAATTGCAGCTTGTGCGCAAGTTTCTGGGAAGGTGTGCGCTAGCCTCTGGGTGGGATTATCTGATCAACTTGGGTTCTATCCTTGCTTGGTGCATTAGTCTCTCTTGGCTATTGGATTGCTATTAACATTGTCTTCTCTGTCAAGGTCAAGGTGCTCGGAGGGTGGCTTCGGCCTGTGGTTGGGTGATGAGGGTATCGTCAATGGTAAAACAAGCACAATCTTCTATATTCTAATAGTCATGATGAACTTATATACAACACTAGAAAAAACAACAATAACACAATGATCAATGTATAAAATTCACTTAGTCCACGGGCTCAAATTCTTAGTTAGAAAAAGTGTTCTCTGGGCATGGCGCGACGGGATAAGTAGGAAACTCGACAATGGTTTGCTTGTAACAGGTATGAAGCCTCATTAAATTTTGTTCGATCCATTATAGCACAGTCTAATGGTCTGGTGTCAATCTGTAAATGCTTTTCGACTTGTTTGGAGTGGGAGTCCAACATATATATCAGTTCCAACGACTATATTGCTTCGCCATGGCAAAGTGCCATGTGTCACTGTTCTGATATCCCGACGAAGCTCCAATTCTGCAAATTTTCTTTCTACGAAGTTCCTTCTGGAATCATATGTAACTTTTCAATCTTAGCCTTCTTCTTACTTAGCTTTCTAGCCTTCTTTCCAGTGAGCTTCAACTCGGTATGTCTTTTTCCATTCTGATTCTTATCTTCTTTTAACATAGTCACTGTATGTTGTTGAGATTATTTCCTAGGATTCCTGGATAATACTTCTTCTTTGTGTGGGATAGGTACTTCAATATTATGTGGATCCTCTAGTGTTCTCTTAACTTCAACATCTGGGTTACTATCATTAAATATCTTCGATCTGCTCTCCTATTCTTCAATCAAGCGTGCGATCCTTCTGGTCATAAAATATTTTAACTCTTGCTTATTTTGTTCCAAAACTTCTTATTCTTCCTTTCATCCAGCTTGATCTCTATTAATCCAAGGTTTTCCTATTAACATGGTAAATGTGGCGTTGTCCTCAATAAATTGAATAATCTCAAAATCTTTCTTTGTCAAAGTTCCATTGACAATCATAGGTATCTGAGCGAGCCTCCCACATAGGTTTACTAGTTTTCCTCTGAATAACCCTATCCCTCCTAATGAGGGAGTCATAGCAGGCCTCCCAATAGCTTCCCAAGTTCTCTCGGTCATGACATTCACTTGTGTTTCCTCATCTAGAACACAGTCAATGTCAAAGTCTCCTATTCTTGCTTCAAGGCATTCCTTTTATTTAAAGATATTTGATAATCTAATATGTCAGTGGTCATTCAAGGTTCTTTCATCTGTAGAAATACCTTCTCTGATTCTTTCTGGGGTTCTGCTATAGTCTTAGTTTCTGGATCTTCCTTCGGGTTTTCTTCTCTTATGTTCATATTTTCAAGCTTAGAAATCATTCTAAGGAAATCCAATACTTCATGTTCTGGAGCTTTACAACAAAGGCAACTAGGTCTTCTACCAGGGCATTCCTTAGACAGATGTCTCAGTCTTCTACAACTGTAACAGAGGGTTAATCCTCTCTTTCTTTTAAATGATCCCCAAATTCTTCTGTACTGTGCACTAGGATCATGGTATCTAACCTGTAACAAATTATTTCTAGGATCCTGCATCCATTTGTTAGTCCAAACATTCTTTCTATGCATAAGTATAACATATTGTTCACTATTCCTGTCAGATCTATTAATATCAAATCTTCTTTCATATATTAATACCCTACTTTTCAAACTGGGACAGACTCTATTAAACATACCTAGATCCATATTCTAGAAACAAAAATTTACACTTATCTTACTTCTATAGAGCACAAAGCTTCTAGATCTAAAAATTTTCACTATCTTTACCTTTATCGAAGAACAAAGCTTGCAGATCTGACCTCTTTTAATCATAAATTCTTAGTTTTACCTTTCTTAGAGCACCAAGTGTTCAGATCTTGCTTCTTTCCTTCAGATCTGATCTTCTTTTCTTCAGATCATGCTTCTTTCTTCAGATCTGACCTTCTTTATTTAGCACAGATCTTTATAAGTCAAGTAGAATACTGCGCACTAGGGCACAGATCTACGCACATAGCTTCTAGGTCAAATCTTTGCACAAAGCTTCTTCTTTCTCAGTTCCCAACAATCACAGTTTCAGGTCCCGACAACAGAACCATTTGTTGGCACAGGGGCATACCTAGGGTTCATTGCTACAACAACGCACCAACAAAGCCCTAACTACCGGCCCTTTTGGCAACACCTGCGAATCAGATGAAGTCTCACCTGAGGTAGAGGCAGGGGTGGTTGTGAGACTCAGGTGTCTGCAACCTTAGCTGGGACATGGATATGTGATTATACAACTTAATAGAGCACTTATCACTGTCAGTTCCTCAATATACAATCAATATTCAC
Organism: Picea mariana; assembly: GCA_032191745.1. Classification (NCBI taxonomy): domain Eukaryota; kingdom Viridiplantae; phylum Streptophyta; class Pinopsida; order Pinales; family Pinaceae; genus Picea; species Picea mariana. The sequence goes on along the minus strand of JASDQU010735993.1, from coordinate 68,876 downwards.
TTCACTGATAAAACAAAGCTTCACAGCATTCACACTAATCTACAATATTTAAGCACTTAGCATATATAAATGGATCAGAATGAGCATATCAAGCACCAAGCATGACTATCTTGATAATATCTAATATTCTTACATATCATAAGCACAAAGCAGAAGTAGATATATCTAAACATATCACAACACTTAGTAGATAACATGTAAGCACATCAAGACAAGGCACAAAGAAAGACAACACAATGTTTACATGGTTCACCCCCATCCTGGGGCTACATCCACTAACTCTTCTTCTTTATTGTCTTCAGTCAATCAGTTACAAGCACAATACCATCAAAACCCTTACTCCGCACAGGACAAAAGATTTGCACAACTCGCTAGATCCTTCTTCCTTGCATTACAACACTAAGCTCTCCCAATATACTACAAGGACCTGCACTTAGCTATGCAAGTCTCTTATAGTTATGCACAAATCCATCAAAACCCTTACTCTACACATGACATAAGATCTGCGCAACTCGCTAGATCCTTCTTCCTTGCATTACAACACTAAGCTCTCACAATCTTCTACAAGGACTTCCACTTATCTCTGCAAGTCTCTTACAGTTATGCAAAAAGCACTTAGAGACTCTACTCACACTTAGCATGCATTCACATCACATATATGCACTATTCCCCCTTTCTACATTTCCTATTCTTCTATTTATACATACAAAATAGGCCTAAACATGGGTAAACCCATGGGCCGACATCCCATTCCCATTACATTATCCCCAAAACCCAAAAAAGGACCCAAAAGTGGGCCGAGATCCCATGATCTCCGCTTCGTCTTGCGCTCCTCCTTCGACAGGTTGTCGGAGTCCCAAAATAGGTCACTATGACCAAGAAACTCCCAAAACTTGGTCAAGGGCCAACAACAAGTATTAAACAATTTGTATGGATTGGATTGCATGAGTCTGATATGTTGTTGAGCCAAATTTTATTTCATATTTTAAAATAGTTGTCATTTATGGTTATTAAAGAAACTATTTGCTAATCAATTATGCATATAGAAATGAGATTTTTCAGTAGAGGTAGCCATTGTAGAGGTAACCGAGGGAGAGGTAATTGGAACAGGAGCCCTAGAAGGCCAAGATGTTCTATACACTTTGATGCAGACTCGCAAGAGTTAGGCCAACTATTTCAAGTTGGGTTTTTTAAATGGATTGGGAAAGGAGTGGTCCAACATAGGCCCAAAAGGATTCCCTTCCAAGCCCCACAGGTCCCTAGTATTCTTGTGCCTCCTCATGTCTCACTACAGCTTGAAGTTCTCGAGAATGATGGATGGAAAGAGATTGTCCACCCAAGAATTTCCCAACATCATGGCTGGCCTAACTTGTCTTTACCTACTCCCCCACCTATCAATCAAATTGTCCAAGATGCCCCTGTCCATTCACCAGTTCAGTCTTCCCATGCAAGCAAAATGTTGAAAACCGAGGCCCACCATGCCCTTGACAAAGGAAAAGACACTATTGCCCCTTCCTCACCCTCAAATGACTCTGATAAATCTGTGTCCTCCCGCATGCATTTGAGAGATGATTGCTCTCATGTGATTAGTGATATTAGGCCTAAAGGCTCCACATAGCCTAAGGAAAATTTAGAGAGATCAAAAGGTGACAACAACAACAAGGGAAAAATTGCCTCCCAGAGTGGGAAATATGGATTTTAAGTTTTTTATTTATTAATTGTTAAGAACAATGGACTTCTGAAATTTTGGACAACACACTATTTTTGGATATATGGGTAATATATTTTGGAAATAATTTCAATTATCATTGACATAAATTGTCAAATATGAATGTGATGATGGGAGTCACAATGAGGGATGTTTTGTTTAATTAACTAGTTGTGTTATGATTGTTAAAATCTAAAGGGAGTCACAACGGGTCCCACCTACTAGTTATTATTTATTTAAAAACCTTTATTATGATTTATTGTTTTTCCACCTAACTAAAAAGTTGGTTTATTTTTAGTTAACTTAACTAAGGATGTAGTTCAACTACTTCAACCAATTCTAATTTGCTTAAAGGCAAAAGGAAAGGGAGGAACAAGAGGAGAATAGAAGGAGAAGCATACTAAGGTTTGCTCTTTGAGTTTTTGTTGAGATAATTCAGTTTTCATTCATTCCTTAATTCATTAGAAGCCAAATTCTTTTTTATGATAGCAAGGTCCTATTGTAGACAACACGATTCAGGGCTGAATTACATCATTCAGACACTTGTTTTTCAGAGGTGTTGATCTATCTTTGATAGTCTGTGTATACTTGTTTGTTTTTGAATTAGATTTCATGACTGACAAAAGCTATTGTGCAGAGTTGAGTGGGAAACAATATGTGGCAAGATGATATAGATTTTAAAGTTCAGTTTTTGATTTTTTGTCAGAAGTCCTTTTGTATGTTTCATCGGGGACATCTAAGTTTGACTTTGGTCCAAAACTTCCTCAAGAAATTTTGTAAAGAGAATGATTCTTTGATGAATTGGAATGAAATAAATGATTTTTTTATGTCTCATCTGTTTTGATTATTGACTTGGTGTCTTTAATTTTGTCTCTATATTTATTTCAACATCTGATGTGTTCAAAAAATTACAAAAATAATGATTTTTTAAGCAATATTTTATTTATAAAAAAACAACTTAAGAACTTGTAAACAATACTCGTGAATTAGGATATCAATTTTGATGGTTATTAACATAGGGTGATATTCCCTTCTATCTTGGTTTAGCCAAGAAGGATCTGAAAATGTTTGAGTAAGATCATTTCATATCTTTTCCTCAACACTGTTGTTACAAAAGATTACTACAACCATCTATAACAACATCAAATTCATCCTAAAAGAAAGATAAAAAGCTGATTATACATTGCCATTAATGCTTATGACAACTATTATCATTTTGTCAATTTTAGGCTATTATTTCTTGTCATTTTTGAAGCATTATTGAGGCACAATTGTGTAGTTGTTGCTAAATATACATTGTTGTTATACATATTTGTATTGCTTTAGTTTTATATCAGCTTGTTCATTTTCCAAAATTCTATGGTTTTATGAAGCACTGACATCATATGGTACTTGAAAATAACATTTCTTTTGTTGTTATCTTGTTCTGGGCAGGTACACTTAAATATTATTTTTCTTCATCTCATTAAAACCTTGGGACTTTTGATCAGAGTGACCTATGAGAGGGGTGAGAATTCTTTACAACTTTTACTTTGGCCTTCTCAAACCCCCAGGTCACTGGGGACGTCTCCTCTGGGGTACTACTCCTAAATAGAAATAGGTTTCTTATTAAGGTGACAATGATAAGACATCCTCCTTGTTACGCCAATTTAGTATCCACTTGCCTTTGGCTTTGGGCAACTACAAATTGTGCAATAACATGGACACATTACGAGAAATTGTCCTACCAAGAATAAATGAAGACAAATTGCATCCACTGATGACGTTGATCTAGAACCACCTTAGAGAGATGCAGACATGAAAGATGATGCTTTCTTCTTCTGAGCTTTCTCAGGAGGACCAAAAGCAATATTGATCATGACTGTAGACTAAGACAAGTTTTGTACTACATTCCTTATTTGATTTCACCATTACCCTGTAGTTGTTTGATTTTGATTATGAAGGGTATTATCCCTAGTGTGGGAGCCCTTATGACTTGGACCATGATCCCTGGTATGGGAGTCCAATTTTTGGTTGGTTTTTATCCCTTAGGGAGACCATCTTGGTTATTATCTTACCATAGGAGGCCATGTTGGTTGTTATCACTACGAGAGGCTAGATTTCTTATTTCATTATTGAAGGGATATTATCCCTAGTACGAGAGCCCATTTATGTTGGTTGGTTATTATCCTAGTATGGGAGGTCAACATAGTACTATAGAGGTAGTATAGGACCTAAGAAGACATGGGATGTCTCCAGGTTAGCAACACAGGAAAATGAAGATGTTCATCCTTCTGACTTCAGAGGGAGTCACTTGACTCAGAGAGAGTCAAACTATTTGAGAAGAAGGAAGAAACAATACCTTCTCCCCATTCAACAATTCAGAGGGAGACAATCATTGATCCAATTGATCCAGTTGATCTTGTAGCTCTAGTTGATGTTCCTAGATACATTGCAGTAGGCCATAAAATTCCTTCCTGGGATCGATAGACTCTACACGAGGAAGAGGCACATGCAACTCCTCGAGGCACATTCATAGAAAGAAAGAGACCACAAATATTTTCGAGCTATATTTCAGCTATGAGCCACATCATTGATACTGTGCCTTCTTGTCATGGAGAAGCAACAAGACAACAGGTATGGAAAGATGCCATGACATAAGAGTATCATTCCATCATGAAGAATGATGTGTGAGATATTGTTCCGAGACTAGAAGGGAAGTCTGTAGTGACTTCCAAGTGGATCTATAATATCCAACATGTAACTGATGGAAGTGTTGAGAAGTACAAAGTGAGATTTGTGGCAAGAGGATTCTCACAGGTAGAGGGAATTGATTATGAGGAGACATTATCTCCTGTAGCCTGATACACTTCCATCACTACGATCATTTCCCTAGATGAATCCATGGGTTGGAGACTACATCAGATGGATGTAAAGACAACCTTTATCAATGGTGAGATTGAGGAAGAAGTTTACATCAAGAAACCAGATGGATTCATGATACATGAGCAAAAGTCTCATGTGTGAAGGTTGAAGAAAGCCTTGTATGGACTAAAGCATGCACCTCATGCTAGGTAAGAGAAGATGGATTGATTCCTGATGAGTTTGGGCTTTAGTAAGAGTGTTTCTAATCCAAACCTATATTATCATATTGTTGGTGATGAGTGCCTGATTTTGGTTCTGTATGTTGATGATTTATTCCGCACTGGTTCAAAAAGTCTTATTGCTGAATGAAAGCATGCATTGACTTCTGAATTCAAGATGAAGGATATGGGTATGATGGACTACTTCTTGGGACTAGAAGTATGGCAGAGGACTGCTGAGATTTTATCGAGTCAAGGAAAATATATAGTGGAGATATTGAAGAATTCGGTATGACATAATGCAAATCCATGCCTACACCGATGGTGATGGATCTGAAGAAAATGAACAAAGCTTCTATTGATTCAGGAGAGATTGATCCAGATGTTTATAGACAACTGATTGGATCATTGATGTATCTGGTTAACATCAGACTTGATATATGATATGCAATGAACGTACTCAGTCAAGTCATGAGTCAACCTAGACAAACTCACTGGATAGCAACAAAGCATGTATTGAGATATCTACGGGGCACATTTGGATATGTCCTAAGATATGCCTTTGGTGTAGACATGAGATTTCAAGGATATGCCGATGCAGATTGGGAAGGGAGCACAGTGGACTAGAAGATACAATCATGTTGTTGTTTTACTTTGGGATTTGCCATGGTTTCCTGGTGTAGTAGGAAATAAAGCTTTGTGGCTTTGAGTACCACAGAAGCATAGTACATAGAATTATGTGTGGCAGTCCACGAAGATATGTGGCTTCGTAAGCTCCTTGCAGATTTATTTGATCATGAGATGGATTCCACTATTATCCATTGCGATAACGAGAGCTGCGTGAAGCTCTTAGAGAATCCTTTGTTTCACGATAAATCGAAACACATTGAGATCAAATACCATTATATCAGAGATATGGTGTAGAGGAAAGCAGTACACATGAAATACCTTTCTACACATGAGAAAATTGCAGATGTCTTCACCAAACCGCTTCCTAGAATGAAGTTCGAGTACTTCTGTGAGAGACTTGGCCTGGTGGAGAATGCCTCCCTAGTTGAGAGGAAGTGTTGATGATTGCAGCGTCGTGTAAAATTCTCCAGGAGATGTTATCCTCTGGACTGAGTTGAGTCGACCTATGAGAGAGCCCATGTGATGGGTGTGCCCATGTGTTGGGTGTATCGTTCTCCTCTGGACCAAGTTGAGTCATTGTGTGGTGTCCTGCCTTTGTACTCCTATGGACTTAGTTGAGTCAGGCTTGAGATGGTACTCCAGATGATTCTCCTGTGGACTCAGTTGAGATAGAGATCTATTGAGTATGAAATCCCTGTGGATGAGCACATGTGGACATGTCCCTACTGGTTGAGCACTAGTGGATGTGTGGATCCCTTGCTATATTGTATGAGTGTAAGATTTACTTGTAACCTTAATTGTGATGTAAAGGGTACAAGTCGGCCCCACCATATGTGAAAGATAATTAATGTTTATTGTAATAATTAATTATATTACTGAGTTATTGAGGTCGACCCTATTGTTCCAATAGACACATCTATTGTTGTGTCTGGTCTTGTATAAATATAGGTGATTTCCCCATTGAGGAAACACACACTCTCACACTTGTCACTTGTCATTTGGAAATTTCAGCTACACTTGTAAGGATGAAGTGCACACCTCTCTTGGGCAATAGTTTCAAGGTGGTAAGGAACCCTCTTGTGTGCATATAGGGTTTATGGTTGGGGGGTCTTTTCTTGAGAATATAGAAAAGAATTGTTGGGTTTTTCCCTTGTTTGAGAAGGGTTTTTCTAGGATATTTCTTTTATTTTTGTGCATGGTTATTCTTCTTGTGATATTGGTTATTGCAACACTTGTGTATGGTGTTGCTGCATTTGTTTATGGTTCAAGTACATGCTAAATGAAATAAACCTCATGTTTGAGCCTAGCACTTAGTGAAAATTCAACAAAAATATTTGGTGAATATGTCTCTTTCGTTGACACTAGTCGACATGACTCCACACGAGGTATGGTTCAGTAAGAAGCCTTCATTTTCACATCTCAAAGTATTTGGTTGTGATGCATTTGTGCATTTTCCCAAGGAAAAGAGGAGCAAGATGGGCAATGAGTCAAGTGTATTTTCATTGGATACAAATAAGGAATGAAATGAGACAAGATCTGGGATCTTACATCAAGGAAAATAATGTACAGTTGAGACATGGTCTTTAGAGAATTTGGAAGGAAGTCCAAGTGTGAATTGATGGTTTAAAAAAAGAATGATCTAGAGAAGGTGAGGTTTGAACTGAGGAATGAAGAAGATAATTCAGATGAGTCGATTGAATCAAATGAAGAGGTGGAACAACGGATCGCGGTTGTAAGGAGGTTTGAACGAGTAAGAAAACCATTTGAAAGGTATAGTCCACCCGACTTCCGTTTCACATTTTTTTTAACTGCCACTAACGTGGAGCCCAATTTGGTTAAGGAGGTAGTTGACTCAACAAAGGGTAGACTCTTGAAGGACACCATGGTTGGAGAGATGGAATCCTTTCATAAGAATGATACGTGGGATTTAATCGAATTACCTAATGGAAGAAATCCCGTCGGTAGCAAGTGGGTATTCAAGAAAAAGATGAACATAGTAGGTCAAGTCGAGAAATTCAAAGCTCAATTGGTAGCAAAGGGATATTGTCAAGTTGAAGGAGTTGATTTCGGTAATATTTTTTCCCCTATTGCAAAATTAAATTTCATTACAGTACTAATGTCTCTGGCTGCAATTTTTGATTTGGAAATAGAATAGATGGATGTAAAGACAACATTCCTACATGGGGACCTAAGAGAAGAAATCTACATGAAACAACCTGAAGTATTTGTAGTAAAGGGAAAGAAATATTTGGTGTGTAGATTGAAAAAAATCCTTTATGGTCTAAAGAAATCACCAAGGATGTGGTATCAAAAGTTCAAAAAATACATACTTAGTTTGGGATTTGTGAGAAGCAAAGATGATCATTGAATATATTCCAAGGAAGAAGGTTGGTGTTTCATATATGTAGATTTGTATGTTGATGACATGTTACTAATCAGAAAAAACATGGATGCAATAAAGGAGGTGAAGAAGCAACTATCCTCCAAGTTTGACATGAAGGATATCGGTGCAACGAAATTAATTCTAGGAATGGATATCAAGAAATATCGAGCAACTATAAAGCTCTGGTTGAATCAAAAGAAGTATATTGAAATAGTTTTAAAACATTTCAACATGCAGGATTGCAAACCTGTAAAGGTGCCAATTCCTATGGGAGCAAGGCTAACTGTTGAACAGTGTCCAAAGACACATGAAGAAATAAAGGATATGGAACATGTCCCCTATGCAAGTGTTGTTGGTAGTCTAATGTATGCGATGGTGTTTACTTGACCAAACATTTCCCATGTAGTGGGAGTGTTGAGCAGATACATGTCAACACATGGAAAGGAGCACTGGACAACTATCAAGAGAGTATTCAGGTGTTAGTGTGGCACAAAATACTATGATATATGCTACCAAGGGAAGCCTGGAAATGACAATGAAATATATGTACATGGCTTTGTTGACATCGACTGATATGGAGATTTGGATCGATGAAGGTCGCCTAGTGGATGTGTTCAAGATGTTTGGTGGAACAATCAGTTGAATGAGTAAATGACATGCGATCGTAGCATTGTCAACAACATAAGTTAAATACATGACAACAACTCATGGAAGAAAAGATGTAGTATGGCTACAACAACTATGTTCAAGGATCGAGTTTGAGCAGAGAGATATGAATATAAATTACGATAGTTAAAGCACAATATTTCTAGAAAAGAACCCAACTTATCATTCCAAGACTAAGCATACTGATGTACTATACCATTTCGTAAGAGACATGGTGGAAAGTAACAAGGTGTCACTGGAGAAAGTAGACATGTTGAAAAACATAGTGGACTCTTTGACCAATTCTGTGAGTGCTGCGAAGTTCTCTTGGTGCAGACAGGAAATGGGCATCACTGCCCTGGTTCTGTGAACAAAAGTTTAGGAAACTCCCATTTGCAACAAAGAATACAACAAGTGGGAGAATGTTAGGGTGTTATATTCTTTGTAGTGAAAGTCGATTCGAGGTAGATTGACTAGTAGTGAAAGTCAAAGGTTGAGGTTGATCAAATAGGAAAAGTTAAAGTCGATGTGATCCACATCAAGTCAAAGAGGTAAATCGACAAGAGGTCGATAGACGATCATGTGGAAATCGAATGAAGGCCAAATGAAGGTCAATTGGTAGTCGAATGGTAATCTGACTTGGTAGTCAATTGTAACAAAATACCGATATTCACAGGATTTGTAGCCAAATATTTGCATGGATCTGTAACCACTTTTGGGTGCCTTTCTTTAGGGTTTTTCCTATTGTAAAGACTATAAATAAGGAATGTTTTAGTGTTGTAAAAGATAATCTTTAAATCAATCATTTAAAGGTTTTTGGTCATGTAGATGTAATTCGACTTGGATAAAGGGTTCTTCTTGTGTAAATAAAGAAGGTATGATGTCAATTGTGTCTTAGGTGTGTACCAAGGTTAGGCATGTAACATTTTATTCTGAATGAATAAAAAACAAGAGAGAAATATGCTCAAGGAATGTTGGTTTTCCCGTTTGGGTTTCCAACGTAAAATCTATGTGTACTATATGTTTGTTTTGTCATTTATTTCTATCTTAAATCTATCTTCCTCTCTTCTGTTAGGTATAGCATGGAAGTATAATTTACTAACACACTAGTCTAGTTTTGTTACTCTTGGGGAAACTAGTACTACTAGGGGATTTGATAGGAATAATGTACCACTCCCTTCCATGCTTAACACTTTTCATCCCACGGCCTGTTATCGACCAAAATAGTAGACGACCAAGGTTCACAATCTTCTTTGGAAACCACATAAGGGATAGGTTTCTAATGCCACCACATCACCTATCCTTCCCTGTTCGAGCCAAACTCCTACACTAAGAAGCTTTGGGAAGCTTCCCGCAAAATATCACTTCACCTCAAAGGATCTTGAGACCTGCGCCTAAACATAAAACACTAGGTGAASGTAAGATTTAATTGTTTAAAAGAGTTTGCTGAACTAATAAATAACACATAAAATAAAGTAGAAACCAACAAGGTAACTTACCCCAATGCTCCAAAATATTGGATAAATAATGCACAATAAAAAGGGGTGAATTCCCTTACCACTTTACAGATGAATTATAATATGTKTACCTTGGAAGAAATGGTTGGAAATAAGATATTTCCTTGCTTTCCTATTATATCAGACCTGCAAAAATAGAGAAAAAAGTAGAAAACCAACAAGAAAATGTTTTTTCGAGGCCTCCCACAAGTGTGTAATCACACTAGATCAATAGATGTGTGGGTATAAATTAYAGGGTAGGAAAGTATGAGTGAATACTATGCCCTAGAACCTCAAGATATGAAGTAGAAATAGTTTCCATCTGATTGAAAATTACCTTTGCAGATTTCAGGTTCAAATACTCCTAGAGTTAAAACCTAAATTTGCTACAACCAAGTGAAATGTTTGCTAGGCTATAGTTTTCTTTTATATTAGCCAGAAAATAAAGATAAACTTATAAATCAGATCTGGAAAATTTATGGAAGGGTTTGGGAGATAAATACTTACAATATATGCCGTTTCTCATGTAAAAATGGGTGTAGATCTAAATATGTTTTTTGTTGTAATAACGCATATCTGCACACTATTATTCAAGAAAAACCTCGTGAAATATATTCAATAAAACATAAAACTCAATGGTAAACTTATCTTGGGGTAGGGAAATTCCCAAGAAGCAAAGACCCCAAGATTTACTAGCTTATAAGATATATAAATGAAGAACTAAGCTAGGATATGTTTTTTTTTTGTATTTTTTTTAATAATAAAATATGATTTAAAATTTTGAAAGTAATTCGTTGAAGAAATTGATAGAATACTTTTACCTCTTTTTATATTTATATGTCTCTTAGTTTAAGTGATTGTGACCCTGTGAGTTCAATATTGACCTGATATGGATTTCTAGTTGATTGGGTTTGGAGTCCGAAGACTATCGCCCCCAATACTAGAAATTTCAACAATAAATGGGTTCCTCCTTGGATTTGCTGGGAGAGCTCCTTAATGGATGGTATCCAAGAAAACCAATCAACTTGGGTCAAAGCGATAACCTACCACTTGGTTGAATTTACTTCCAAGGGAGTTGGTCCAACAACTTGGGTGTGTTTCACTAAGTCACCCACAAGGAAAGAAAGATACAAATAGTCTATTTTCTTTCCTCCATGTGACTATGTACCCCTCAATGGATTGATTGATCACCTCTTGCAATTATATTAAAAAACCTCTGTTAAAACACAATTAAAATAAACCTTGGCCAAGAAGAACAAGCATTACAATAGATAATCCACAGTGACATAAGAGAATTGAGTTCAAAATTATGGCATTATGATCTCATAAAGTTTTCAACAACAACAAATGAGAGGATGGGATAACCTTATATTGTTTTTATTGTAACGACTAGTTTCTACCTCCCTCATAAACTAACATTTTCTTGGTTTTCTCATCCACAATTGGTTGGAGGATAAACCCATCAAATAATATTTTTTATTACATAAATCCATGATAAAAATGGCATAAAATCCATCTTGGAACAATTGACCATTGAAAATTTCCACATGAGAGGTTTTCTCCACCAAGAGAGAGATTGTGTGGCCTTGGAGAGGGTGGGATTTGGTGGAGAAAGTCCAAAGTTCCAACTTGGGGACAATTTACGCTTGAGGAATGAGCAAAACAATCATATTTTGTCCACATTGACTTCCATTTTCTCCAATGGCTAGTTTGGCTATTTAAATCCATAAATGAGGAGGTGTGATTTGTCCCAAAGGAGATGAATTGGTCTTCTAGTGGCTTAATAAATAATTTTTCATGTAGAGAGTGTTAGAAAAATGGGTGTGCTCATTTCACCATAGGCAATATAGCAATATTGTCACCCAACCATAGGCACAAAGGCCACCCCCAAACACCTTAACCTTGATAGACATAATAATTCCGGTAGCAGACCAATATCCAACCAAGGCTAGCGCACCAAGCAAGGACAACCAAAGACCAAGCAGAAAGTCCAAACCAATAATAGAAGACAAGATCACTACTGTAGAAGTTGCATTTCTCCTTCACTCATGCACACTTCTTGTCCTTTTCCAGTTGTGAGTGAGTGAGTGAAAAATGAGATCTAGCTCCCTTTATTTATATTGCTCCATCTTAACTGACTGGACCGACTTCTCTTGTTGGGGGATAATAAATCAATATTAATTTATTCTATTAATCCAATTTGTCTTCTAGGGTTAGCATCCAAATCTTTAGGGTTTCTCTTGCTTCCCAAAATATTTTAGTCTCGTCAAAGGTTACATGTGGAGGTTAATACCTTCCGCAACTACCATAATATCAACACTCCCTCCTAGCTAGGGAGGTATTAAAGGTAATGGTATTGAGCACAAGAAGACCATTCAACTGATAGCATCATCATAGCCACACATGCTATCTCATGATCAAATCACGAGAACCATCATCACTTATCCAACTAGATAGTCTCCATGGAAATTATAACAATGCAATCCAATAGAACACAATTGTGCCTATACATAGTAGTATACAACTATTATCCAATGGTACACAACCACTCCTAGTAGCACATTGCTACTAACCGGTGACACAATCACTACCAGTGGATCACATACACTACAGTAGCATACAACTATTGTCCAGAGACATACAATCTCTACAATAATCATATCATATGATATCAACAATATCATGATACACACTGAGTCATCTGGGCCATTCTTCCACTCACATCTGTGAGATATGGAAGAGCGTCTACCCTAAGAAAGTAACACATCAACCATGGGATTTTTGGACTATTCTTCCCAAGCATATAAGAATAATTGTCCCTGATTTATGAGCTTGGACCATTCACCTAACTGGGCCATTCCTTTGGCACTAATCATAGTGCAACCTGGAGAGAATAAGTTCGCTCTAGGGAATGCCTATCCTTGATTGTTGAACCTGGACCATTCACATAACTGGGCCATTCCTCTGACACTAATCACAGTGAAACCTAGAGAGAATTATTCTACACTAGGGAATGACTGTCCGGACCATTTCCTATGGAAATTACTGTCTTGCACCGACCTCCAAAATGGACCGTTCTTTGAAACTAATCACAACTATGAACTTCGAAAGAATGATTTCCTAACGAGGTGGAACATTCTACTTGACCACTACTTAGAGTGACTTCCAAGAAGAATGATTGTCCTAGACCATTCCCCCACACTAACCACAAGGGGAATCACTCTCTATGGTACATTAATAATCTATTAGACCATTTTCATTACAAAAAATGACTATCCGTTCTAGACCATTTTTCGAACTGGAAAATGACTGTCTGTCAGAAATCTCAAACCACTTTCCAGACTAGAAAGGAGATACCCAACCTGGACCATTTTCCAAATTGGAAAATGACTACCGATGAATCAATAACATATTAGTGCTCTCTCCCAACCTAGGGAGCCATCTCTTCCCTATCAACTAAAGGAGTTATCTCCATGAGCCCCATATTGTACCTTAAGTATGCAAACTTTATCTTGGACAAAGAATTTGTGAAAATATCTGCTACCTGCTCATCTGTGGAGATATACTGAAGTTTCACTTCTCCTTCCTAGAATTTATCATGAATAAAGTAGTATTTGATCTCAATATGTTTTGATCGATCATGAAACATTGGGTGTTTTGATAGCCTCATACAAATTTGATTGTCACAGTATATTATAGTCGAATATGGTACCTGATCAAATAATCCATAAATAATCTTCCTCATCCATACTGTTTCAGTATATGCCTCACATGCTGCGATATATTCTTCTTTTGTTGTGCTGAGTGGGACAAAATTTTGTTTCTTGCTGGCCCATGATATCATAGCAGAGCCCAAAGTGAAACACATCCCTGAGGTACTACTTATGTCTTCGACACTCCCTACCCAATTTGAATCTATGAATCCATGAAGTTGTATATCACTGGATGAGGCGTAGCTTACACCATAGTTTAGCATCCCACAAATATATCTTAGAACATGCTTTGCAGCTATCCAGTGCTCATGTCTAGGTTCCACTCGGAACTGGCTTAACGTGTTTACAACAAAGAAAATATATGGTCGAGTATTCACAAGATACATTAATGACCCAATAAATTTATGATATAGGGATGGGTCTACTGGATCAAAATCTCAGTCTCTTATTTTTCTTATATCTGTGGTCATAGGGGTGACTATGGATTTGTAATCCATCATTCCAAATTTTTGAAGAATCTTCACTGCATATTTTCCTTGTCCAAGGAATATTTCAACACTTCTGCCATACTTCTAGTCCCAAGTAATAGTGCATGAGACCAAGATATTTCATATCAAACTCAAAAGCTAGTTCCTTCTTACACTGGGTGATGAGAGACTCTGCACCTATAAAGAATAAATCGTCGACATACAATAGTAGAATCATAGGTGCATTGTTCACAACCTTGTATTAGATATTTGGATCTGCATGAATCTTAGAGAAACCAAGTCTTATTAAGTAAGTGTCAATTATGGCATACCAAGCTCTTGGATCTTTCTTGAGTCCATACAAGGATTTCTTTCATCTGTAAACATGAGTGTCTCTAGGATGTACCTCAAAACCTTGAGGTTGTTCAATGTATACTTCTTCTTCAATTTCGCCATTGAGAAAAGTTGTCTTTACATCCATCTAATGTAGACTCCATCCCATGGAAGCAACATGAGACATAATGGCTCTAATAGAAGTATATCTGGTAACAGGAGCAAAGGTTTTGTCATAATATTCTCCCTCCTTCTGGGAGAACCCTCTAGCTACGAACCTTACCTTGTATTTGTCCATGCTTCCATCTACTACATGTTTGATATTATAGACCTATTTTGAAGTTACCACTTATTTTTCCTTAGGTCTAGGAACAATTTCCCACACGCCATTTTTCATGATGGACTGGTATTCTTCTGTCATGGCTTCTTTCCACTGTTTCTTTTGAATTTCTTCATCGAATGTGGTGGGTTATTCATTTATAAGTTTTGTTATATATGTTGCATAGTTGGAGAATATTTTGGGATTATTTCTTTCTATGAAAGTGCCACTTGGAGATTTGAGTCTTTCTTCTTCTTGTAGAGTAGCTTCAAGCCAAGCTAGATGTTTTCTAGTTTTTGGTACAATGATTGATTCAATAGGTTTGTGTGGTTGCATCCGATGATCAAGTTGTTCTCGTTCTTTATTTTGACTTTATGGAAGACATGTGCTTTCTTCTTTAGGCTCTTCATATTCTTATTCCATGGATTATTCTATAGATTTCTTGAAATCCATCGTCTCATTGAAGGTTACGTCTCTGCTGAATTCAATCTTATGTTGTTATGGAATATAGATTTTGTAGGCTTTGGAGGATTCACTATATCCGACAAATATGCCCTTATTTATTGAGGGTTCTAATTTCTTCATTTTATCCTTGGGGATATGAATGTAAACAAAGCACCCAAAGATTCTTAAGTGATCCACATTAAATTTATTTCTTGAGAAGGCTTCTTCTGGAGTCATATCCTTCAATATTCGGTGGGGACTTCTATTATGAACATATATTGCTGTCATGGCTACTTCTCCCCATAAATACATGTATAAAACTTGATCATTCATTAGTGCCTTCACGGTTTCTTCAATGGATCTATTCTTCCTTTCTACTATACCATTTTGTTGAGGATTATGAGGAATGGTTAGCTCCCTCTTAATTCCTGCTGATTTGCAAAAGACAACAAATTACTTGGATGTGTATTCTCCTCCATTATATATTCTCAAAGTCTTGATTTTCTTGCTTTTGAGGTTTTCTATTTCTTCTCTAAATTCTTGAAACTTTCTAAAAAATCCATCCTTTGTCTTCAAGAGATATAACCAAGTCTTTCTTGAGTAATCATCTATGAAGGTTACACAATAAAAAGAACCTCCTAGAGATTTAACTAGCATCGAGCCACAAACATTTGAATGTATTAGATCTAGGATTTTCTTAGATCTATTATCGCTACATTTTTACCAAGTGTGCATCCTCTACAAATTCCTTCATGTGTAGATTGTAGTTCTATTATTCCTTCAACCATTTTCTAAAGGAAAGGCAATGCCTGATAGTTAAGATGAACTATGCCAAAGTTCACTGGGATTGACTTCATCATTTACATGAGCTTCATCATTATGTTCTAGTAGTCTATATAATCTGCCTTCAAGAGTTCCAACAACTCTAGCATTCTTTATGCTGGAGTCTCTAGACCAAGATAGTACTTGACCATCTACAAAGGCTATTCTGTTTCCTTTGTCTTCTAGGAAAGATATAGATACAAGATTCTTTTATAAACCAGGTACATATAAGACATTACTCAAATGAACATTGTTACCGGATTCCAATTTGATGGAGGCTTGACCAATTCCTTTGACTAGATAGGTGTTCTTGTCTCCAAGTTCTACTTTGTGAGATGTCTTCTTTTCATTCAGATTGGAGAGTCTGACCTAGTTTCCTGTCATTTGCCTGGAAGCTCTACTGTCAATTATCCACATGTCATCTTCAAGAGTTCTTGTAAGAGATTAATAGTGTAGATGATTTGCCTTTTCATTCATGATTTCTATTCATTGATAGCTGGTCAAAATTTTCATTTTACTGGTCAAACATTGACTTTTATTTATCAAATGTTGACTTTGATTGGTCAAACATTGAATTTGAATGGTCAAATTTTGACTTTGACCCAAAATTTCAACCTTGATGTCTTTTCCTTCTGAGATTGCCAATAGGTGTGTTGGACTAAGGCACCCTAGAATATCCTCTCCTTGAGTAAAGTTTTCCATCATAAGGTGTTGGGCAAGAGGTTTTAGGGTTTTCATCTACACTTGCTAGTAACCCTAGCGACAATTCTTTAGTAACTGCACCTGCTAGAAACCCTAGTGACAGTTCTTCAATGAGCTTGATAATTTTGTGTCTTAGCTTCCTTCTAGTGGTTAGAATTACTGAAGGACGTGTGGGCCCATAACGTGTTAGAAAAATGGATGTGCTTGTTTCACCATAGACAATATAGCAATATTGTCACCCAACCATAGGCACAAAGGCCACCCCCGAGCACCTTAACCTTGACAGACAGAATAATTCTGGTAGCAGACCTATAGACAACCAAGAATAGCACAACAAGAAAGGATAACCAAAGACCAAGTAGAAGGTCCAAACCAATAACCTAAGAAAGGATCACTACTGCAACAATTGCAGTTCTCCTTCACTCATGCCCACTTCTTGTCCTTATGTAGTCGTGAGTGAGTGAGTGAGTGAAAAATGAGATCTAACTCCCTTTATTTATATTGCTCCATCTTAGCTGACTGGGCCAAATTATTTTCCTAGGGGCTAATAACTCAATATTAGTTTATTTTATTAATATGACTTATCTTCTAGGGTCATTATCCAAAGCTTTAGGGTTTCTCTTGCTTCCTAGAATATTCTAGTCTTGTTAAAGTTTACATGTGGAGGTTAATACCTCCCGTAGCTACCATAATATCAATAGAGAAAGCATCTTTGACTTGCTAAAAATTCTCCAATAGCTATTAGATCAAAATGTTCCTCTTCTTTGACCATTTGACTTCATCAATACAAAATGTACAATATTTCATCTCCATTAATATTTCATCAATCCAAAATGTACAATATGGGTTTTGCTCGTAAAATTTTTCTAATCATTTTGAGTCCATTTATTTTTTCCTCCAGGACCCACTACAATGGGATCCATGAATTTCCTCAAAAGATGTGCATTGTGTTGGACACACCTACCACACTTGGGGGGGGGGGTGAATGAGTGTGGGGATCTTTTTCCCAAAACTTCCCTCTTACACAAAAACTCCTTAGTTAACATTCAACATTTTCTCATTACTCATTGTTGTCATTTATAATCATTTATATGTGAATACATATCAACAACATATATCAACAACATATCATCAACAAATCATCTCCACAAGGAACACAAAGAACACAAGATGTATGTACAATTTTTCTTT
This sequence comes from Picea mariana, assembly GCA_032191745.1. NCBI lineage: Eukaryota > Viridiplantae > Streptophyta > Pinopsida > Pinales > Pinaceae > Picea > Picea mariana. The sequence continues at coordinate 50,961 of JASDQU010735993.1, read as the reverse complement.
TTATTATGGACTTCAATCTGAGGGTTTTTCAGCAACAACTGAATAGAGAAAAAATCTACAAGAGCACCAAATCTATATGAAATACTCAGCTTACATTCTCAGCATCAAATGAGATGAGGCAACAATCCTCAACAAATATCAATCTGTCAACATAAATAAGTGCATCAACCATGCACCAACTTGTGCCAAACAACCTGTAATCAACCTGTACCATAAACAAGTGCATCCAACCATGTACCAAGTATATACTGATCATGTGTCAAATAATCATCAACACTGACTCATCAATATGTACCAACATCATCAACTATACACCTCATGTATGTGCCAACTCATTAACTGCTTGTCTCAACCATGACTAGTTTTGGATTAGTCAACAAACCCAACTTGAAATAATCATAACTTTGTACCTGTAATGAATACATATATGAAACTGATATACAATTTTCTTTAGTGTGTTTTATGCAATTCCTCCAGGTGGCACTACTTGGAACCTCTCAGAAAAGGCGTTATAGAAAAAATGGCATACCTTGCTGAATTCTGGATTATTCTAGAGAGCGACCTTGTAGAGCATGGCCTGCACAAAATGTTAGTTGAATTAATATAAAATTGTTAAAAAACATACTACAGCCTATACCCTAACCAAACCATTTTGTATCACTCAATTTGGATATGTTATGAAGAAGTTATGATGTTTTTACCCGAAACACCTGTTTTTGACTAGTTTCAGGACTAGCCACAAACCCTATTTTCCACGTAGTGTAACTCACAAAATACAACGACACACAAGATGAATTGTTTACCACATATACTTGGGTGTGTTTTCTCAATGTCATAGTCATTTCATAGTCTGAAACATTATAGAAAAACATTTATAGCGAAAATGGTGAGATGACCTGTAAATAACATACCTTAGAAAGCACCATCAAAAGAATTTATCCTTCCTTGCATTTCAGCCTTCTTTTCTTCACCTTTCCTCAGAATTTCGGCTTAGATATCCTTGGTTACCTCAGAGACATATATATATTCAATATTCTCAAGTGTGATTAAAATGAGAGAGCCTTGCCTCTTATTTATACTCTCCAAGTAGCTTCCTTAAAAACATCTTCTAGGTCACTTGGCCCCACTTTCCTTATTTTAGGGTTAACCCACTTCTAATTTCTCCTTTAAATTTATTATTTAAATAATTTATTTTGTATTCACTTTAAATTATAGTACACTCATCACTTCACTTTATTATTTACCTTTTAAAAACCCTTAAACCACTTTGACTACTTTGACCTTTTGGGGCTTCTAGATGACATGTGAGGGTCCTCCAACTTCGTAAGGCCATAACTCTCAAACCGTGAGGAGTTATGTGACGTTCCACATACCACCAGAAATGGCATGACAGGTAATATCCATATAGAATAGTATTTTCTTAAAATATATCATAACTCATACCGTTACCCATCAAACAAACTTGGGTCCAATACCCAAACCTAGGGTCTCCAACTTCTCATGGGAATGACTCTCTAACAGTGAGGAGTTATGTGACGTTCTACATACCACTGGAAATGGAATGAAAAGCACTACACATATAGGATAGTTTCCCTGGAAAATTCAATGTCTTTCATCTCATTATTCCACATACTAGCATGGGTCCTCGAACCATTCTTCTAGGATAACTCAATCCGCAAAGCGTCTTCCCGTGAGGGATTTCACCATAAGGGGACCACTTTGGAGTTCATCCTTTTGTGCACCTTATCAATCATGATAATACAATAATGACAGCATGGGTCCTCCAACCATTCTTCTAGGATAACTCAATCTGCAAAGCGTCTTTCCGTGAGGGCTTTCACCATAAGGGGACCACTTTGGAGTTCATCCATTTGTGCACCTTATCAATCATGATAAGAAAATAATGATTCATCTATACATTTTTCCAACAATGCATCATATACCAATGAAACCACATCGATCCATCTTCATCATGTATCAATGACAACTCATTGATCCATCTTCATCATATCAATGACAACTCATTG
>JASDQU010735993.1:27680-42874 GCA_032191745.1 Picea mariana | reverse complement strand
TAATGTCTCAGATATGAGCCTGCAATATTGCCAAATTAGTTCAGAACCATCAGATCAGTGGGGGGATGCGTGGCGACTATTAGGCCTTCCCGGCATTCCACCCATCGCGATTTTGAAGGGGGAAAGACCTGCTCTTTCTCATCCACGAACCCCGAAATGCCGAAAGCACTCTGGAAAATAGGTGAGAGGTCACGGCCCGTGCTCACTTGAGGGAGTAGAAGGGGCTGTACTGAAAAGGCCAAAAGCGCTAAGATGAGTTTCAGAAGGGGGGCACTGTGTCTCCAGATGTTGGTTCGACGTGATCTAAATCCTGATGCCTGCTTGGGATAAATGAGATAAGAGATAAGGTGGTTGAAGCCTCGCTTCACTCATTAATTACAAGGAATGAACGTCCTGGCTAGAAGGTCTACCCGAGACGATCCTCTGTATTGGTTCTGTCCTGTTGGCTATGGGGGCCGTAGACATTAGTGATGTCTCCTTCCTGATTCAAGCCAATAACCTTGAAGTGAGTCGTTATTGTACCTACAATTGAAAAGGGTTTGCTGATAGTGATATTGGATGGGTTCCAGAGGATAGCAAGGCCTCCTGAGGCTTCTGTGGAATCTGTTGATATGGAGTTGCATTCTCTCCAGATACGCTGAAAGATGGTTTCATCTTCTGTTCTTGTGCATTTAGTTTCCTATAACATTAGAATGTCTGGATTTTCTTCCTTGATACAATCTCGGAGGATCCTTTGTTTGGATTTTCCATTAAGTCTTCTAATGTTCTAGGTGATGATCTTCATCATTAAGAGGGTGGTGTTGTGTGGAGGTATCCCTCCAAAAGCTTGTGGATCTGACTTGAATTTATCATGAGATTTCTCGCCTCCTTGATAAGTTATTGCGTTGTTTTTCGCCCTCGTCTTTTATTCTCACGGAGGACTCTTTTTGAGCCTGAACTCGTGTCCGTGGCTATACCTAGGCATGCTGTGGATCCTGCTGAGGAGTTGAGAAATACTTTATGTACCTTGCGCAGTTGTTCTTCAAGAAGGGTCTGCAGGTCCTTTTGATTCAAGGCCTCCTCGAGATTTTCTAGATCTATGCCTGCTAGATCTCTGTCGTCCAGCTGCATTAGGGTATCCCCATCCCCATCTCCTCTTTCTTCTGTGTAACTTTCATGACTTTGAGGAGGGGGGGAAGGATTTAGGGTGTCTGCTTGAGCCTGTCGCGAATCCTTGTGTGGGTCTTGGATTTCCTCATCTTCTGGCAGCTGATTCAGAATCTCATAAGAATTTTTGGTTGTGATTTTTTGCCTGGGGTCTGGGATCTGCCTCCTTGGTGGGTTTCTCTTTTTTTCTGCAACCATGGTGAAGCCATCTTTCTGTGTGGTGTCATTTTCTCTGGTGGCTAGTTTGATCATGGGGCAATCTCTGAAGAGGTGGTTGTGCTCATGCCATCTCCTGCAGCGAAAGGGAATGTGCTCGTAATCCAGAGTTTGTTGCCATTCCTCATCCTGGTATTCGAGAGTCACCGCTCCAAGGAGTGCCTTGGAGATGTTCATGTAGACACAGATCTTGGTGTATGAAGTATACTTTCACTGCCTTGTGGCCTATGAAGCTTTGACATATTTTCCTAGGGGGTTCCCTATGCCCATTAGAATATCCTCTAGCCATAACTCTTGCGGTAAGGAATATAGGCGGATCCATACAGGGGCCATGGTGAAATATTCTTTGTCTGGGCTAAATATTTTATTCTAGAAATGTAAGAATAGCCCTGATGATTTGTAGAAGTATGGCCCGTTTTCAAATATCATGTCCCTGTATTCTGGATTGTATAGAATGATTGTGAAGAAGACTTTGGAGCTGAGTTGAACCTCATAGTCCCCCTTGGGGTTCCACCATTGCTTGATCCATTTGTTGAGATCCCTCTCCGTTGGCTAGAGTCCTAGGAACTTGCCTATGATGGCATTCTCTCTCATAAATTGTGTGTGTTCTCCTACTCTGGTTGAGCTAATGAGGTATCTTGGTGTTTTCTCCATTTGTGGTATGCATTTGCCCAACTCCCATCCTCGAGGTGCCTTTGGATGGGAGGTTCCCGCTTCTGTCTCCATTTCCTTCATGAGGCCTTTTTCTCTGGCTAAAAGTTGTTCGCGTACCTGCAGAGGTGGCTCGAATGTGGGGCGTTTGACTCTGGTACCAGAGTAGTCGTTGGCGATGATGTTGTAGTATGAGGGGGGTTGCGCCCCCTCTTCTATGCCCATTCCGGCATGTCAATAGGAGTCGATTGACCTCCTCTCGTTGCTGAAAAATCGTCGCGCGTGTGTTCTGCGTCTGATCTGCAGCAGTCTGCGCCATGTTGAGGCTAAGGTTTCCTCAGAGCTCCGCGATCCACTCTCCCTTAATTTGAAGGACTTGGGGGTGGGCTTTGATCCACTTATGTGTGCACAGGTCAAAATACCATTTAATATGGTATCTCTGGGTGCAACCACATGTTCGACCACTTACAATAAGAGAATTATATTAGTTAGCTATAAAAAAAAATTATGTTCATTTTGCACTATAATGTCCCTCAGTTGGGCTGGGGACGTTACAAGACTAGTGACTTAGGAAGGGATATGGGGTCACTACACAATTATGTAAAAGGCTTAGGGTTTTAAGAGGATATTATATTGAAAGTACCTAAAGAGGATTACCTATCAAGTGTCACCTAAGGAAAATAAGGTTTTTCAAGCTTAGATGGGGGGATTGATTCACTAGGAAGTCTCTTCAAGTACTACTAACATGATTTCAAAGCATGGCCTTGTGAAAGAGGGAAGATCCCCCAGAAATCCTACCTTAATTCCAAAACAAAAATCTTCAATGGTCAAAGGGAAATAGGGAAAGAAATGTATAGTTTATTTTCCCCTCAAGTGGAGAAAGTTGCACTTCCTTAGCCTTGTAGTAACGTTTTTCATCCAACAAACCTAGAAATTTTATATAAATCCCTTGAATAATAACTAAACATCACATAAAATACATATATAGCCAAGAACTTCTTAAGGAAGTTTTCTCATTAATCTCCAATAAATAAAATGAGAAAGGTCTTCTCCTTTTATAGCTAAGGAGCCTCCTCATACCATGTGCTATCTCAAAACCACGAGCTCAAAAACCATTGGTCCAATCAAAACCATGGGAAAAATACAATATATGAGACAAAAATATCCCTTTAAACCCTCCAATGCAAGAGAACTCCTCTCAAATGGTCCAAAGTGCATCACAGAGTGCGACATGTGTAGACTAGAGAGTCCTAGAAAAGACGTGCCCCTTCAACAAGTGTGTCAGTGTCTTGTTAGAGTCCTATATTTTATAGTATCAAATGATGACTGATTATTTTATCTCAGTAATGTCATATTGGAAATAATATTTTATTTTTCAAATGATTTCCAAAAAGAAAAATAAAGGAGAAAATAGGCAGGGTCTGCACAGCTAAATTGCACCCTAGGTTGATGAAAATAAGCATTAGATGTTGGCATGTTTACAGGAAGAATGTGATTTTCATTGATGGAAAGAACAATAGTGAACCAAACCTTGAGAGTGTAGAAGACGAGAAAGCTCAGAAGAGATAGCGATTTCCAGAAGTACAGACTAGGTCCAAGAGAAAGAATTGCAAGAGGAGCAAAGGTTGAGACCCGTGAACACTTAGAAAGCCTTATAAAGTTAGAGAGATCAAAAGCTTAGGAGGAAGAGATACAGTGGTCGTTGGATCACCGATCTAGAGGACCAACAACTGTCGGATTGAATTAATGAAGGATAGGATAAGCGAGGCAAAACGATTGAGAATTAGATCATCCGAACTTTCGTCAGCTGTCAGATTGAATTAAGTCAAAGGATAGGATAAGAAAGGGATGAGATCTGAGATATTGATCACTCAAATTTATGTTAGTCATCGGATCAAAATAAGTGGAAGGATAGGATAAGTTAGAAGGAGTGCTAATCTCAACGGCCTATAAACGGGCACTCAGATCTACAGTCGACAGGACATATCAGACCCCCCAAGATTTTTGCCTTTAACCATGGGGCAGGGTCTGAGTTGGTGGTATTTATCATGTGGGACCCTCATACATGTCACCTTCTTGTCAACTCGGATTCACCTCACTCATTTACACTTACCATGTAACCCCCCCTCTGAGAAAACCACCAAACCACTCATACATACCACCTCCGCACTCTGACGTCACACTCCACTACCCGCTACACATCACACTCCACTATTACACTCTGCCTCCACCTCCACTACACTGCGTACACATCTCACCCATGTCAACAGACCACCTCAACAAGGACATGTGGTATACCATGTCGGCAAGGACATGTGGAAAACCACATCAACAAGTACACATGGCATAATCAGATGATGACAAGTGTCAAGAGGAAATTGGCTCATGCCATGTCAACAAGTGACATAAGCAAGATATGTCACTCTAGGAGATTTACTTTGGAAGTTTCACCACCAACAAATGACAAAAGTCCCAAAGTCCCGAAGGGTAAAGATCTGAAGTCTCTCTCAGCTGTCTGATCTGAGGATCACTTCAGGTGCATTCTCAATCATTGATCTAGTTCAGTGGAAGGATAGTGTAAGTGGAAGTGTTCACTAAAAATAATCGGTCTCCACCACTTATGACTTACTCAATAGGTTATCACTCTAGAGGAAAATAGAGAAGCGACTTATCAAAGTCTCAAAGTCCTGAAGTAAGCAGGGACCATCCATCGTCAAGACTGATAGGTGGCACATGATCCACAAATCCATAGAGAATCACTTTGGTATTTTGTGGTTGGGAAGGAAACAAGCTTGCCAAAGACCCAAGGGCCAAAAAATATCTAGGCCATTGGTTTCCAGAAGGACGCATGGTAGAAATCTGTGCAGTTCGGGAAAATCACTCTAGGAGAGAGTGAAGGAAGCGATGTTGAGATTTGAAATCTCTGAAGTCCAGAGACCCGAAGGAGATCTTGACCGTTGATCTGAGAGTTTGAGAATTGAAATTCCCAAAGTCCAGACTCACAGAGGAGATCCTGATCATCGATTAAAAAGAACAGGTGTCCATAGATCATTGACTCCAAAATATTGGTGTACGGAGAAAAGAAGGGTTTGAGTTTTGAAACTCCCGGAGCCCAGATCATGAAGTAAATCACAGCCATTGATTTAGGAAGGCTAGATCTGATCCATAGACTTGAGAGGATAGATCTGAACCATCTGTTTAGGAGCACTGTCAATATTGTGAGATCAACTATCCTGTCGCATTGCAGGGATTGAAGGTGCACAAACTTTAAAATGTTGAAGGAGAGCTGCAATAGAAACCATAGTTTTGGAGAAAGGACACATGGAGCTCTGTAGTAAATTGTGGGGTGAAAAGAGGGTTTCCCTCAAATAACCTTTGGATGCTCCCATAATCACGTGGCCAAATAATATCTTCGCCCAAGGTCATATCGAGAAACAAAGCTAGCTCTCACTAGACTGAGATCAGGATGAGCCTTCTGAATAGGAGTTTGGTCACCATCAGTGGTCATGTGAAGGAAGGGGATTAGAAGCCAAAGAATCCAAAAATGACTAACTGTAACTACTAGAGAATGCGAAKATTTACGACTGCCAGAGAAGCCAGAGAATCTCAGGATAATGCCCGCTAATGATGAACAGATTTAGTATAACCTCCAGGGAATATGAAGAGTTTGAATAATGATCAGGCAGAGGACTCGAGGTGAGAAAGAGATGCAGAACATAAAAKATACAGTGATTTTTTCGATAGTGATGCATGTGGGTAGGATGAGACGTAGTGCATAATATGAAGGGGAGATATGTGGAGCAGAAAAGAGCATGAAGAGGCAACGCAGAATATAAAAGGAAGAAGAGAAGCTAGACAACGGGGTTGTTGAGCGTAGGAGAAAAAAAAGAGAGCAAAGCATAGAAGATGAATGATGCATAAGAAGAACAGAATATAGAAATCGAAGAAGGTAGAGGAGACATGGAGTTGTAACAGAGCATATCAGAGACACAACAAGTAAGTAAAGTTTTGTAAGATTCATTCAAGGTGGTAGGGTGGTGCTAGGGAGGATTGCAGTCCTCTAAATTCTAGTTGGTGCTAGAAGATATTCTGGGAGTTGGTGCTTCCATCTAGTGGGTGCTAGAGAAACTTGGGAGTTGGTGCTTCCATCTAGTGGGTGATAGAGAAATCTGAGAGTTGGTTCTCTCTGCAAGTTGTAGCTTGCTATCAGAGCTTGTAGCCTCATATTTGAGTTGGATCTCAAAGACTGTGATGTACATGAAAGTTGGAGCTTGATTGACATCCTAAGAAGAAGAGGTTTTCACCCTTATGGGTTTCCTCATGAAAATCAATGTCTTTGTGTATTCTGTGTAATTGATGAAATATTGTATATCTATGCATGTTAATTTATCAACAACACATTAAATAATAATCTAGAACAAATAAAAAAAAATAAAAGGAAAAGTTTCAAGCTTATATACATAACTGATTCACCCCCCCTCTTAGTTATATTTCCAACAATTGGTATTAGAGTTGGTGCCTTTGATCAAAGGTAGATCCATAATCTTGAACATGACTAGTCATGATGGAAGTTCAACCAATATACCCCCTCTATTTTATGGAACAAACTTTGCCTTCTGGAAAATAAGAATGATAACACATTTAATGTCTTTGGGCGCTGATGTTTGGGATGTCATTGAAATGGGATATGTGAAGCATGTAGTCTTGGCCTTAAAATATGATAAGATGGAGTTTAGATTTAATGAAAAATCAATTAATCCCATCCTAAGTGGGCTTGCTGAAGCCGAGTTTGTAAAAGTCATGCACTGTGATTTAGGAAAATTTATGTGGTACAAGATGATAAGTAGTTATGAAGGTAATGAAAAGGTGAAAGACGTAAAACTTCAGACTCACGGACTAAAATTTGAGCAGTTAAAGATGGATGAAGATGAAACTATCAGTAAGTACTTCTTACGTATAGAAGAACTTGTCAACACTATGAAACACCTAGGTGAAATGATTAATGAATCTTTTCTAGTCAAGAAAATATTAAGATCTCTTCATGATAGATTTAACTCAAAGGTCTCTGCTATATAGAGGAAATAACTGATCTCAAAACGTTGAAACTAGATCAAATTCTTGGAACCCTAACTTCTTAGGAAATGAGAATCACCAAAGTTAAATCCACTACAAGAGAGGCATCTTTTAAAGTAGATAAAAACACAAACTCCGATATAGATGAGATTGAAGCAAAAATTGTGAGAAGACTGAAGAAAGGATCAGGAAAATACAAAGGTAAACTACCCTTCAAATGTTTCAACTATGGTAAGATAGGTCATTTTGCATCTAATTGTCCTCACAAAAGAAATGATCATATATATGATGATGAAGAGAAGCACAAACACAAGAAGGTTTATAAAGATAATAATTTTAAGAAGAAAAGCCTTTTTGTAAACAATGATGATGATCACTTAGATGATAAAAGTAGTGACTCTTATATTGAAGACAAAATAAATGATATCATGCTAATATATTTAGAAGATATAAACATTGAAGATATAGGAAGTGAGTTCGTTGATTGTGCAACAGTAGTATATCTTGAAGGAGAACTTGTCAGTGCCATGGAAGAGATTGATAGACTTAGAGAAAAGAAAACAAAAACAGTTACTTCTCAGGTATGAGAAAACATGCAATGAACCACCTGAAGAAATTTCTCTATTGAAGGTTAAGTTAGAAGAAGCTAAGAAGATTGAAGACATCCTAAAACAAAAATTGAAGGAAGCAAAAAGAAAAGGTGAAAAATTGGAAGCTGAAATAGTGACTGTCATAAAATATCTAGAGAAATTTCAGGCCTTATATCATCAGAACCTGACAAGTATTAAAGCCTCAAAAGGATTAGCCTCCATTCTAAATCAGCAAAGGAATTCAAAATTGAAAATTGGTTTGGGTTATGAAGAGGGATCAAGTAGTGGTCAGCCAAGCAACAAAGAATCCATCAAGTTTATCAAATCTACAACCATTGACAACAAGAAACCTACAGAAACAAAGAGAATCAGCCACCAAGGAGGAGTGAAGGAAACACTACCAGAAATGAATATGTAGAACAAAGAAATAATACACCCTCTGCTCAAGGAAATCAACAACATGGAAGAAATCAACCTGCTCAAAGAAGACAACCTTTTTCCAGGTACAAAGATTTTTTCTATGGATATTGTTTTTACTGCTCTATCTATGGCCACAAAGTTGTAAATTTTTCTTTAAGCTTTAGACAAGAGCAATCATGACAACCAAGGAATAAATATCTACCATAACAAAGAATGAGACAACCAAGTAACAAACACCCACAATTTGCAAATCATGTGATGGTTGGGAAAAGGACGTAGATTACACATAGCAATCGTTATGATTATTTATTCAATGAACTAGAATGTTACATTTTCCATAATTATGGACATAAAGCTGCAGACTGTCGCTTAAAAAACTATAAGCCAGATTCAAATCACAGAGTTGAAAATGTCAAGGTTTGGAAGAAGAATGAAGATAACAAGTGTAGATTAGTGTTTTCAGCTCAAAAACAAAAAGACACTTGGTATATTGACAACGGATGCTCCAGTCATATGACATGCGACAAAAAGTAAGTTCCTATTACTCAAAGAAAATAAATCAGGGAATGTGACCTTTGGAAATGATGCTCCAAGAAAGATTAGAGATAAAGGTCTAGTAATCTTAAGTAATGGAAAAAGCAAAGCTAAAGATGTGTTATTTTTTGATGGTTTAAAGCATAATCTTCTTAGTGTCATTCAGATATGTGACAGAGGATGTGAAGTCACTTTCACTGCCAAGAATTGTAAAATAAAGACAGTAAACATATGAGAGATGATTGCAAAGGGGGTTAGAACTAAACACAATAAATATGTTCTGAAGGAAGATAAGGAGAAATGTCATTTAAGCAAACTTGATGAAAGTTGGTTATGGCACAGAAGGCTTGGATACTTGAATTTTGATCATATTGTCAAACTGAATAATGAAGGTTTTGTGAAAGACCTTCCTAGAATATCTAAGCCTAATAACTTTGTATGTGAATCCTGTCAAATGGGGAAGCTTACTCGTTCTCAATTCAAATCGAAGAGTTTCACATCTTTAGAGAAACCACTTCAAATTTTTCATATGGATCTGTGTGGACCATTGCAAAAGCAAGGAACTGGAGGAGAACATTACTTTATGCTAGTCATTGATGAATTCTCCAGACTTATGTGGGTTTCCTTTCTGAGAGAGAAATATGATGTGTTTGATAAGTTCAAAAATTTTAAGGCATTAGCTGAGAATCATACATGAAGGAAGTTAAAGGAAATTTTTTTAGACAGGGGAGGAGAATTTATGTCAAGAGATTTCAAATAATTCTATGACAGACATGGAATTAAAAGAGAATATACTATTCCATGTACTCCTCAACGAAATGGAGTTGTAGAACGCCAAAATAGATCAATTCAGTAGATGGCAAGGGCTATGATGAGTGAAAGGGACATTTCACAAACCTTCTGGGTGGAGGCTATTCACACGACTGTTCATATTCTAAACAAAGTGCATCTAAGGCCAAAAAGTAATAAAACTCCATATGAGTTGTCATTTGGTCGACCTGCATCAATCAAGCACTTCAAAGTATTTGGAAGTAAATGCTACATCACGAATAATGATGATCATATGGTAAAAATTGATAGTAGAGATGATGAAGGTATCTTCTTAGGATATGCAATGAACATTAAAGGATACATATGATTTAAAAAAAGAATTCATAAATTAGTAGACTGTATTGATGTTCGAATTGATGAAGAATCTCCTGTAAAAGATCAACAGAGAATAAGAACTAATCTAGATGAAAAAGATGATGAGAATAATGAAGATAAAGAACAACAAATATCAGAGTCACAAGAAGATGATGAATTAGGTGGAGAAGAGACACATAGACATGAAGAGTCAAGACAACAATCAACATCAAATCCTTCCTCCAGAATTATTCAAAAGAATCATCCTGAAAGTCAGATAATTGGTGAGAAAGACAAAGGTGTACAAACCAGGAGAAGGATAATCAAAGACATCGAGCAATCACATATAGCCATCATATCCATGGCGGAACCTAAAATCTTTAATGAAGCCAGTGAAGATGTAAATTGGTTAAAATCAATGAATGAGGAACTGGACCAGATTGAAAAGAATGACACTTGGGAACTCATTCCTAGGCCAACAAATAAAAATGTAATAGGATCCAAATGGGTCTACAAAAATAAGATGAATGAGAAAGGAAATATTGTAAGAAATAAAGCTAGTTTGGTTTGCAAAGGATATGCTCAAATAGAAGGACTGGATTTTGATGAAACATTTGCGCCCATAGCAAGATTTGAAGCTATTAGAATGTTTATTGCCTATGCATGTCATAAAAATTTTAAATTCTATCAAATGGATGTCAAGTCAACTTTCTAAATGGAGATATAAAAGAAGAAGTATATATGGAACAACCAGAGGGTTTCCAATGGTCAGATAACCCTGACTTTGTCTGCAAGCTGAAGAAATCCTTATATGGGTTGAAACAAGCTCCTCGTGCCTGGTATTACAGATTGGATAATTATATTCAAGACAAAAGGTTCAAGAGAGGAACAATTGACAACAATATATATATCAAAACATAGGGTAATGATTTTCTCATTGTGTTGGTCTATGTAGATGACATCATCTTCAAAAGAAATAATGCTTCATTGGTACAATAGTTTTCTTCTACCATGCAGTCTGAATTTGAAATGTCTATGATAGGGGAACTGTCATTTTTTATTGGTCTACAAATTACTCAGAGGTCTGAAGGAATATTTCTCTCTTAGGAGAAATATCTAAGAGAAATGTTGAAAAGGTTTCAAATGGAATATTCTACACCTATGAGAACACCTATGGTCACTGGATGCAAGTTAAGAAAGGATGATGACTCACTTGATGTTGATTAGAGTTCATATAGGTATATGATATGCATCCTATTGTACATCACAACATCTTGTCCAGAGATAATGCATGTTGTTGGAATGGTAGGAAGGTATCAGGTTGCAACTAAACAGAGTCATCTGTTAGCTGTCAAAAGAATTTTCAGATACTTGAAAGGAACAATGAACTATGGCCTATGGTATTATAGGAATCAAAATTTTCAACCATCAGTATATTTAGATGTTGATTGGGCTAATTGTGTGGATGAAAGAAAAAGCATGAGTGGAGGTGCATTCTTCTTAGGAGATTCTCTTGTAGCATGGTTGATCAAGAAGCAAGGTTCCATTTCCTTATCGACTATAGAAGATGAATACATTACAGCTTCCACTTGTTGTACCCAAGTATTATGGATGATTTAGACAGTTGCAGACTTGGAGGTAAAGTATAATGCACCGATCCCAATTCATTGTGATAATACTAATGCAATTAGTGTGTCAAAGAATCCTGTATTTCACTCCAAGACCAAGCATATACCCATAAAGTATCGCTTCTCGAGGGAACAAGTAACCAACACTATTGTTTCTTTGCATTATATTCCATCCAAAGATTAGATTGTTGATATCTTCACTAAACCGCTTGCAAAAGATCAGTTTGATTGTCTACGCCAAAACTTGGGCGTGACCCTGTTATCAAGTTAAAATAGTCTATCTGATTAAGGAGAGAGTGCTCCTAGTATATCTGATCAGGGGGAGCACATAGTCACTCTCCGTTTTCTTTGACATTGATGTAAAGGGGGGAGAAAAAGGTGTTGTTTGTATGCTACAGTTGGAGGTCTAAGAAGAATAGTGTAGCCTTTCAGGGTTGCCATCAATGCCAAAGGGGGATATTGTTGGCATGTTTATAGGAAGAATGTGCTTGTCATTGATGGAAAGAACAATAGCTAACCAAATGTCAAGAGCACAGAAGACGAGAAAGCCGAGAAGAGATAGCGGTTCCCAGAAGTACAGATGAGGTCCAAAAGACGAACTCGCAGGAGGAGAAAAGGTCGAGACCTGTGAACACATAGAAAGCCTTCTAAAGTTGGAGAGATCAAAAGCTCAAGAGGAAGAGCAACAGTGGTCATTGGATCACCGATCCAAAGGACCAAAAACCATCAGATTGAATTAATGAAGGATAGAATAAGCGGGGCAAAATGATTGAGAATTAGATCATCCGAACTTCTATCAATCGTCGGATTGATTTAAGTGGAAGGAAAGGATAAGAAAGGGCTGAGATCTAAGACCTCAATCACCCGAATATCCTTCAACTTTTGGATTGAAATAATTCAAAGGATGGGATAAGTTAGAAGGCATGCTAATCTCAACGGTTGATAATTGGGCACTCAGATCTACGGTCAACAAGGCATATCGAACCCCCCCCCCCTCCAAGATTTATACCTTTAACCATGGGGGGCATCCGATTTGGTGGTATTTCTCATGTGGGACCCTCATACATGTCATGTTCTTGTTAACTCAGATGCCCCTCGCTCATTACCACTTACCGCCTAACTGCCCCTCCGAGAAAACTACCAAACCACTCATACATACCACCTCTGCACTCCAACGTCACACTCCACTACCCACTAGACGTCACAGTCCACTATCGTGCTCTGCCTCCACCTCCACTACACTACCTACATGTCTAAACCATGTCAGAAAACCACCTCAGCAAGGACATGTGGAAGACCTCGTCAGCAAGGACAAGTGGAATACCACGTCAGCAAGGACATGTGAAAGACCATGTCAACAAGTACACATGGCATAATCATATGCTGACAAGTGTCAAGAGGAAATGGATCATGCCATGTCAACAAGTGACATAAGCAAGATATGTTACTCTGGAAGATTTACTTCATAAGTTTCATCACCAACAAATTTCAAAACTCTCAAAGTCCCGAAGGGAGAAGGTTTGAAGTCGCTCTCAATCATCTGATATGAAGATCACTTTGGGTGAATTCTCAACCATTGATCTAGTTCAGTGGAAGGACAGTGTAAGTGGAAGGGTTAACCGACAACAAGTGGTCTCCACCACTTATGACTTACTCAGCAGTTGATCACTCCAGAGGAAAATGGAGCAGCAACTTTCAAAGTCCCAAAGTCCCGAAGTAAGCAAAGACCGTCCATCATCAAGACTAATAGGTGGCACATGATCCACAACTCTGGAGTGAATCACTTCAAGAGTTTGTGGTTGGGAAGGAAATAATATCGCCGAAGACCAGAGGGTCGAAGAAGATCTAGGTCATCGATTTCCAGAAGGACATGTGGCAGAAATATGTGTAGTTCGGGAAAAACACTCCAGGAGAAAGTGAAGGAAGCGATGTTGAGATTTGAAATCCCCAAAATCTGGAGACCCAAAGGAGATATCGACCGTTGATCTGAGAGGGACACACGTCAATGGGTCATCAACTCTAAAATATTGATGTATAGAAGAAATGAGAGTTTGAGAATTGAAAGTCCCGAAGGTTGGACTCGCGGAGGAGATCTTGATCATTGATTAAAAATAACAGGTAATCACAGATCATCGACTCCGAAATATTGGTGTATAGAGAAAAGTAGGGTTTGATATTTGAAACTCCCAGAGCCCGGATCATGAAGTAAATCACAGCCGTTGATTTAGGAAGGCTAGATATGATCCATATACTTGAGAGGATATATCTGAACCGTCCATTTAGGAGCACCATCAAGATCATGAGATCAATGGTCCTATCACATTGCGGGGATTGAAGGTGCGCAAACTTTAAAATGTTGAAGGAGGGATGCAATTGAAACCACGGTTTTGGAGAAAGGACACGTGGAGATATGTAGTGAATTGCGGGGTTAAAAGCAGGTTTCCCTCAAACCGCCTTTGTACGTGCCCACAATCACGTGGTCACATGAGATATTCACCCAAGGTCATATCGAGAAATGGAGCTAGCGCTCACTAGACCAAGATCGGAAAGCACCTTTTGAATAGGCATTTGGTCACTGCCGGTGGTCACATGAAGGAAGGGGCTTAGAAGCCAAAGAAGCCAAAAATGATTAACTATAACTACTAGATAATACGAAGAGTTACGACTGCCAGAGAAGCTAGAGAATCTCATGATAATTCCCGCTAATGATGAACAGATTTAGTATAACCGCCAGGGAAGATGAATAGTTTGAATGATGTTCAGATAGAGAACTCAAGGTGAGAAAGATATGCAGAATAGAAAAGATAGAGTGCTTTTGTCGATAGTGATGCATGTGGGCAAGATGAGACGTAGTGCATAATCTGAAGGGGAGATCCGTGGCACAGAAAAGAGAATGCAGAGGCAGCAAAAAATATAAAAGGCAGAAGAGAAGCTGAACAACGGGGTTGTTGAGCACAGGATAAAAAAGAGAGTAGAGCATAGAAGTTGAACGATGCAGAAGCAGAACAAAGTATAGAAATTGAAGAAGGAAGAGGAGACATGGAGTTGTAACAGACCATATTAGAGACACATCAAGTAATTAAAGTTTTGTAAGATTCATTCAGAGTTGTAGGGTGGTGCTAGGGAGGATTGTAGTCCTCTAAATTCTAGTTGGTCCTAGAATATATTTTGGGAGTTGGTGCTTCCATCTAGTGGGTGCTAGAGAAACCTAGGAGTTGGTGCTAGAGAAATATGAGAGTTGGTGTTCTTTGCAAGTTGTAGCTTTCTATTAGAGGTTGTAGCCTCATATTTGAGTTGGAGCTCAAATACTATGATGTACATGACAATTGGATCTTGATTGACATCCTAAGAAGAGGAGGTTTTCACCCTTATGGGTTTCCTCATGAAAATCAGTGTCTCTATGTATTCTGTGTGATTGATCAAATATTGTATATATATGCATGTTAAGTTATCAGAAACACATTAAATAATAATCTAGAACGAATCAAAAAAATAAAAGGAAAATTTTCAAGCTTATATACATAACTGATTCACCCCCCCTCTCAGTTATATTTCCAACATTAGATTATAATATAAAGTCTCAAAACAAAATTCTTCTTCTTATGTTTCATTGGAGCATGTGTTTACCCAAAATTGGAAGGTGACATAACAGTTTGTCATGTAGTGATTAATCCTCGTGTTAATCTCATCGGTGGCATTCATCGTGTTCCAGATCAATGGTCCTCATCCTTTTTCGAACCCCCCCGACCTTTATACCTTTAATGAAGGGGGAGGTTTTGAAAAGTGGTTTTCCCGATGCAGATCCCACCTA
>JASDQU010735993.1:12806-27671 GCA_032191745.1 Picea mariana | reverse complement strand
CCCCCCCCCACCATCAAATCTACTTACCACCTACCCTACCTATGAAATCTGCCTAAACCACCATCTGATACTGGTCCTCTCCCTACTCAACAACTGTCCTCCACTCACCCTCCCTCTTGTCACCTCTTCCACCTCTCTAAATACTCTCCTTACACATCACCTCTCGCTTATACTTCCCCTCTCACCACGTGCCACCTGTCCCCCCATTCTCGATATCATCTACCTCTCCACATATACTTCTTCCTACCATTGACACTCCTGCATCCACTCATCCCGTATCCCTACTCGACACTTGTCCCCATCCTATTCATAACCAATCACATTTTCCCCATGACCGTTTTGACTGAAAACTATCCCATAACGATCTCGCGCTGATCTAAGGTGTCAAACTACCATCGCCATCACCCACCATCAACTGTAAGTTTTTTCCCAGGAAAAAAGTCAAAAGGTACAGATGGCAAAGAAACTAGTACGAGAGAATAATAAGAAAGTTTTACGAATTAAAAAAACACATGGAAACTGAAGATCAGTAGTCAATCACCGATTTTAGTTTCCAATGCACGATTTTGTATAAGTAGCCATAGTCACCAATAAATACCGGCAGCTAAGAAGAAGTCAAAGACAGATCGTCAACAACCTTCATCAAATCAACATGCAATTCTAGGATCCAAACAAAATTCATCTACAAGCTCCAACATTCGAGTCACTTGGCAATTTGTTTCATAGTGATTACAGCTAAAGTTTACTTTTAGTCAATCAAATCAAGCACCTGAAATCCAAACCAATCTTAAAGATTCCTCTATTTTTGTAATTAGAGATATAGTTAGATAAAATAAATCCTGCTCATTTATGACAAGATCCTTTGTAAACAAATGATAAATACTTCCCATTTATAAGTATTATGGGTTGGGACCTATTCGTAGGATAGGATCAATATTTTAAGGCAACCCACAGAAACACCATTGATCATATTTTCAGTTATACAATGCATAGTTACATGATTCTTGTGTCAATTTTCATTGGTGAAGTATTTTTCCCTGTAAATTTGTTCTTTCTTTTACCATTACTACTTTATACATTCTGAATTATTCTGAGAATATAAAGAAACATAATTTGTTTTAATCCACACTCTGTCTCTGGCTTGGAATAATTTATGTGTTTTCCACTGAAGATTGAAAAACATATTCTTAATTGCTCTGTTTTTAATTGGATTTCTAGACCTTTTCCATCTTTTCCATACATTAAATCTTTGAGGATCCAATGAATTTGCCTACCCTTCCCTGCAATATTAGTATGTTAACCTTGTATTTGATCAATCCAAATTTGTGACTCCATTTTCCCAATGGCCCGTCTTCCCTGTTCCAACCAACAATTCAAAAAACCAAACCTTGTATTATCATAACTAGCCTAAAATTTTCAGTAAAAAAAGCTAAATCCTATAGAGATATCCCTCTCTGAGTCTAGGAGGGATAGATCCCAGACTCCAAAGTGGTTTTGTGGTTACCTCTGTCAACTTCTTCCTCAGCCTAAAAAATTACATAGTGATAACATAGTGGCTAACATACTAGGGAATGAACATTTCATGTTCCTCATAAAAACATATCAAGTTCCAGATATGATTACTGATGGTGGAAAGTGATCAGACACACGAAGGCTGAATCATCTACCTGGTGATGCCAATCGAATCCAAATCAAAGACTCCACTGGAGGAAGAACCTGAAACATGACAAGACAATCTAGAAATATCAGGTATTCAAGTTGGAATTTTATCCAAGACATAATAGGCTTTATTTTTAATTATTTCTTCTCTTCTCCTGATCTTGGTCAAGACCATATTGTTGAGACTTATGATAATCATATTCAACCCGACGAACCTCAAAAGAGTAAGCCTAATTTTATAGTTCTTGTACACACTCCTACACCTGCTAAAATTCCAGATAGATACAAGCCTCTTGTCTTACCTCCTATACTCCATGATTTCCTTGCAAATTATTACAAATATCTTCCTAGGTTTGATGGAGAATATGGTAACATCACTGTTGAAAATCACTTTCAGGGTTTTGAACATTTTCTTGACCTTTTTGAGGTTGAATAAGATGATGTCTATATCAAGATTGTTGCTCTATCTTTGCAAGGTAAAGTTAAAGAATGGTTCAAAAATTTGTTAGTTGCAAGAATCTATGATTTCAATCAATTTGTGAAAGTCTTCCTTAATAAATGGGTGATCAAGAGGAATATTTTTCTCATTCTAGAAGAATATGATCATTTGAAAAGATAGCTAGGAGAAACAGTGCAACACTTTTCAGCCAGGTTCAATCAAATCTACCATTCAATGCTTGATGATATAAAGCATCCTCCCTGTTTCGCCCTCTTACACTACTCGGATGCCTTCGATCTAGAAATGGCATTTCATTTAAGAGAAAGAAATACTACAACACTTGAAGAAATGAATAACGATGCAATAGGTGTAGAAGCTAATTTGTTGATCAAAAAGTCAAAGTTGAAGGCAAAAGAAAAGGAAAACATAGAGAAGGAGCATCTGACATCTTCAGAAGTGAAACTAGACATTCTGGCAGGCACAATGAAAGATCTGATGCAAAAGATTATCATAAGAGATGAACTTGTTGTTCAAAAACACCATGTCCCACTTGTTTTTGAAGAAGAAAAGGTTGTTTATGTAAATCATTTTGATGTTAATTCTTGTTACAATAGATCAGAAAATGATTGTTTTATATATTCACTTCAAGCCATGGATAAAGATGAAACTCAAAATTAGTTTGTGGAGGAGAAATCAGTTGATCTGATGTGTATGCTTGATGAATTTTCTTATATGGATGATCTACCCAAGTATGATCAATATGATGATGGTTACATCAAGTTTGATTCTTCAAAGCAATAAACAACATGTTTTTGGGAGGAAGAAGCTCAGTTACAACAACTCAAATATGATAATCATCATGTGTATATCAATCATGACAATAATGAGGAAAATGCATAAAATTTCAAAGTAAGTGAAAAGTCTTTGCCCTTATGTTTCTCCTCATTTCAATTTATGAGAGGAATCTATAAGAAAGAATATGAGAAAGTTTTCAATAGTAGGAATGGATAATTTTCTGATGAATCAGTTGAGGATGTCATTTGTGATATGGAATTTGTTCTAGCTCTAGAATTGCAACCCCTGATTTACATTTATTTTCAAACCACAGAAGAAAGCTTAGAGCCTGAAACAAATTTTGAGTTAATGAAAAATAATTTTGTACCATTAAGTTTTGATTCATTCCAGTTTTTGAAGAAAAACATTGCTAATATCTTTGAATCAAAGACTAGTAAGCACATAGAAAATTATAAAGTTTCGTTGGAACCAATGCAAAACTCTTCTTCGTTTTTCCAAGATCCAATAGTTGATGTTATGTATGATGATCTTTCTAGTCAAGGTCCTATTCCATTAGCTAGATATGATCTTAAAAGAAGGCATGATGAAAACTTGATCAGACAACCAACTTCACTATCTTGTTCAATAGAAGTCTCATTACAAAGCTCTTCTGAAAATTTGCAGTTAAATCAGAAGTTATATGATGATATAGATAGCATATGTGTAATACCCAATTGTGACCTTGAGTTTGCTAAATACTCTAAACACCAATAAATAGGTCATGTTTATCATGATCCCATAGTTATCTATATGGAGGATTTTTTTACTTTAGAATTCCAATCGAATTCCAATGCTTCTTATGTTTTTTTATGGTTCCAGATCTCTCTGTTGTGAAGATCAAACTGACAATAAGTTTCTAGTGACCTTACAAGATCTAATTATAATTTTTGTAAAAAACAGTGAAAGAGCAGATTTATTGGATCAACTGTTGGATTGGCTTCGTTCGCATTTTTCCATTACCTAATTGAGCAATAATTTTATCATATTAGGGTAGGATTGTGTGAATAAGCTCGACTTGGTGAGCATTCCTTTCAACAATTTTTCAATTTGATTTTCAGTTTGGTTTCATCTTTTTAGCTTTAGAGTATAGTTCATATTTCATAGTGAATTTGATTCAGTTAAGGTTTGGAAAATATTATTAATTGATTTTCAGTCACATAGGTTTCATTATAGAGCAGGTTGAAAGCTTGGGATAATCCCAATGGATCAAGCTACTTAGTCCACAATGTTCTTGGCACCTCACAGGGAGAGAACCATCCCCAAGTGGAGCCACTATTAGAGTCCTATATTTTATAGTATCAAATGGTGACTGAGTATTTTCTCTTGGCAATGTCATATTGGAAATAATATTGTATTTTGCAAATGATTTCCAAAAGGAAAAAGAAATGAGAAAATAGGCAGGGTCTACATAGCTAAATTGCACCCTAGGTTGATGAAAATAAGCATTATATTATAATATAAAGTCTCAAAACAAAAATATTTTTCTTATGTGTCATTGGCACGTGTGTTTACCCAAAATCAAAAGGTGACATGATAGTTTGTCATGTAGCACTTAATCCTCGCACTAATATCATCAGCGACATCCATCTTGTTCCAAATCAACGGTCCTCATCCTTTTTTAGACCCTGCAACCTTTATACCTTTAACGGAGGGGGGAGGGGAGGGGGGGGGAAGTGGTTTCCCCCACCATGGGTCCCACCTAACATGCACCTCCTCATTATTTCATACCCCCCCTCTCAAATCTACTTACTGCCTACCCCCACCCCCCCCCTTTGAAATATTCCTAAACCACCATCTGATACCACTCCTCTCCCTACTCAACACATGTCTTCCTCTCACCCTCTCACCTATCACCTCATACAACTCTATGAATACTCTCCCTACACATTACCTCCCATTCATACTTCCCCTCTCACCATGTGCCACCTTTCCCCTCATTCTTGATACTGTCTACCTCTTTGCCTATACTTCTTCCTACCACTGACACTCCCGCATCCACTTATCTCATCTCCCCACTCAACACTTGTCCCCACGTCATCGTATTCATAACCAATCACATTTCCCTCATGACTGTTTTGACTGACAACTATCCCATAACGAGCCCGCACTGATCTAAGGTGTCAAACTTCCATCACAATCACCCACCGTCAACTATAAGTTTTTCCCCAGCAAAAATGTCGAAATGTACATATGGAAAAGAAACCAGTACGAGAGAATAGTAAGAAAGTTCTGCAGATTATAAAACAAATGGAAGTTGAAGATCAATAGTCAATCATCAATTCTAGTTTCCAATGCACGATTTTGCAGAAGTAGCCACAATCACCAATAAAGACCAGTAGCTAAGCAGAAGTCGAAGAAAGATCATCAACAACCTCCATCAAATCAACAAACAGTTCCAGGATCCAAACATAATTCATCTACAAGCTCCAACATTCGAGTCACTTGGCAGTTTGTTTCATAGTGATTGCATCTAAAGTTTATTTTTAGTCAATCAAATCAAGCACTTGAAATCCGAACCGATCTTAAAGATTCCTATATTTTTGTAATTAGAGATATAGTTAGATAAAATAAATCCTTCTCATTTATGACAGGATCCTTTGGAAAAAATTGATAAATACTTCCCATTTCGAAGTATTATGGGTTGGGACTTGTTCATAGGATAGGATCGATATTGTAAGGAATCCCACAAAAACACCATTGATCAGATTTTCAGTTATACAGTGCAGTATTACAGGATTCTTGTGTCAATTTTCATTAGTGAAGTACTTTTCCCTGTTACCATTACTACTTTCTACATTCTGAATTATTCTGAGAAGATACAGAAAAATAATTTTTTTTAATCAACACTCTGTCTCTGGCTTGGAATAATTTATGTGTTTTCCAGTGAAGATTGAAAATGGAATTCATAATTGCTCTGTTTTTAATTGGATTTCTAGACCTTTTCCATCTTTTCCATACATTAAATCTTTGAGGATCCAATGAATTTTCCTACCCTGACCTCCAATATTAGCATGTTAACCTTGTATTTGATCAATCCAAATCTATGACTCCATTTTCCCAATGGCCCATCTTCCTTGTTCCAACCAAGAATTCAAAAAACCAAACCCCGTATTATCATAACTAGCCTAAAATTTTCAGTAAACAAAGCTAAATCCTATATAGAGATCCCTCTTTGATTCTGGGAGGGATATATCCCAGAATCCAAAGTGGTTTTATGGTTACCTCTATCAACTTATTCCCCAGCCTGAGAAATTACAGAGTGATAACATGTCCCACAAGGAGTGAAGAATGAGTCAAACATGGTCCATGGACTCTAATGTCCCTCTTGTTAGCACTAGAAGTCACCTTCAAATTGCATTGAAGGTAAGCCCAATACCCATCAGTTTATATAGTAAATGTAAATGAGTTTTAGGTGATCAAATGGAGAGGACTCAATGATAATAATGTTCTAATTCAGAAATCTAGACTAGAATGCACCAACCATTGAGGCCTTGAATCAAATTTAGTCAATAAGTTGGAGTAAGGGTCAGTAGGAGGAAGATTTAGTGAGAAAGGTGTAGAGGTACGCTATGAACATCAGATTTTCCAGCAACCTAAGGAGGAAAAACTTAAACACAAGGTCATCTTGGATTCAAATTTCAAGGAAGCTAAAAGAAATCATAACAATACTATAATCAAACATTTATCATAATACAGTTACAAAAATCCATGTGAATCAATCAAACATGAAATCTCTCAGTATCATAGGCAAATAAGATGGAGTAAGAAAGCTGACTTAGATTAATCAAGTTGTCTAAAAAACAAATACATAACTAGAGAACCAGTGTTCTTCATAAAAATATTACAATAGCAGGGAGCCTAGCTCAACCATTAGACCATTACAAAATATCAAAACTTCCTATATATAAGCAGAACTGTTGCAACCATTAGGAGTGTGATCAGATTGCTGCATTCAAAGTTCCCAGTCGGTGCCTGCTCTGTTAGACTGTGCGTGATGAAAAATCAAATCACTATGGGTTTTGCAAGAACATCCATCCTCGAGGAACCTTGGGATGAAATCTTTGACCTTTGCATTGGGGCCTCCATGCCTTCTATTTATGGAATGAGCCGAGGCTTCAACTACTGACCTGCATCCATTAAATGATATTTTCTCGGGATCGGGACCAGGCTAGTTAACCAGAGGATGGACACTTGCTATGATTAAATATGATGTTGAATGAGCATATGAATTCAAAGCCGTGGGTCTACATGAGATCTGCGACTAGGGAAGGCCTGCCATTTTCGGCGCCGCCACTGAAATTTATCCTTCCACCAATTCTAGGATACATTAGACTTCGCATGGAGACATCGCCAAATTTGGTGTTTTAAGAGCTTTGGACGCGGATCATAGGACGAGCACCCTGTGAATTTGGCCTCACTCCAATGTGACCTCAGGCTGTGACCCGACGCTTTATCCCAAGTGGTATTTTGAGATTTTTCACTTCGGAGGGTTGGTGCTATGCCCCTTGTTAACTCTCTGAATCATGAAATAGTGAATTTCCTTATCTTCGTCCACATTCCCATATTCCATTCGACGGACCCGATTTCTTCTTCGGAACTCCTCCTCGGTCAGCTCCATGTTATGAGTGCCAAACTTTCCTTCTGGACCTGCTTTCCATATGACCACGGGCTATGATCATGGGCCCACTCTCGAGCACTTTGCGACTTTGCGCTTCGCGTTGTCAGAAGCTTCCTTGTCTCCCTACTCCCGAAACTTGAAATAGCAAATTCTTCTTGCTAGATCAATGGTCCACAATCCCCGCGATCCAAAGGATTTGATCAACTCTTCGTGAATCGAGACTTCATGGCTCACGAAGTTTAATAACTGCTTTCTCCTTTCTCCCGATTCCCGAACTTGTGAGTTCCTCGGGACCAAATCTACGGTCCAGATCCCTCCTTTAATCAATGGTTGTGATCGTTTCACGAATTTGGACTTCACGAGTCCTAACAACTCTTTCCTCTGCCCTTCCCGAGTTCCGATTCAGCGAACTGTTGATCTGCCTAATTGGATCTCCACCATTGAAAGTTGATCTCACCTGTTGCTTGCATTTCGAGCCCGAAGTGGGTCACTCTGAAAGGTGTGCTTTTAAATTGAGACTGATACCCGCGCAAGAAAAGGATTGGGTCACTCTGCGACTCTTGGACAGATTTATGTGATAACATTTGGCTCCATAGGGGATGGAATGATCCCTGCAAGCTACCACAAACACGCATTTCCAGTTCCTTAGTTGTTGGGCTATGGAGTCTAGCTCAAAAATTTAACCAAAGAAAATAGGGAAATATGTATACTACTCTACTTACAAAAAGAAAGCAAACACATATGCTCTAGAAAGAGATTATTTATGTACAAACATGATTTTTACAAAGTGTTAGGTGAAATCAAACTTCCACTATAGCCACCCAGACTGCCTAGTAATATAATTGTTCTCTTTATTGCAAATGATCCACAAAAGGAAAAGAACGTATGACAGTATAAAGGGAACATGTCTGGGAACACTAAAAATACCCCCAAATGATGACAAGATAAATAATTTTGCAGTCTCCAAGGATTTTGGAAAACACAACTCCATATATAACCCCACCGGGTCACAAAATTTATAATCAGGTAAGCTCAATTGGTAAGAAATTACCTTCTATACTTCATTGTTTCTCACCCGTCATTCGATGCTCTCAAAGGTTACAGGTGGGTGGAGGACTAATGTAGGTTGGCTATTCCGATGTGATATCTACTCATTTATGGGCTCTGGACAAGAGATAAACTACCTATTTATCTCTTCCATTTCTCCTTCATGTCTCCCCCAAGGATCAGATTCATAACCATCATAAACAGGAACCATGGCAAATCTCTTCTCTTCATCATCTTCACTGGGATATTCATTAAAACTGGGTTTTTCTTGGTCAGTATTTGAAACAATTTCTTTATCATAAATAGGAGCGTCAAAAACATCAGTTTCCAAGACAAGAATATATTATTCATTTACTTTATAAGAGTAGCAAACAAACTCTTCCTTCGAGTCTGAAAAACTAGGAAAAAACATAGAGGAATCTTCCCTATCTTTTGCTACTAGCTTTTTGTTTATATCAGCTTCGTAGTCAGGAGAAACATCCAATGCAGAATACACTTGCTCTTCGACATTGGAATATTCAGAAGAGACATGTTGATCTTTATGAACACTTAAAACAATAGACACGTCTGATATGATGCCAGGTATTTCTATGTTATTTCTATCATAATTAATATCATTCAACACCTCATGATCTTCATGGCAAATGATTTCTTCCACAACAACAACTTCATCACAAAACTAATCTTGGTGACAAGAAAAATCTCTATAAAGTAAAGAAAACTCATCACAATAGTTTTCATAAAGATACTCAGCTGAAAAATAATCCTTACAAAACGAATTGAAAGCTACATGAAAATCTGTCAAAGAGTTGATGCTTGCAGTGGGAATAGATTGACACCAATCATGGGCAATCCCTTTTAATGAACACTTGAAAAGATGAATCTGAACATATTCATGCACGATATGAAATCGATGAATAAATTCATGAAAGTGGACAACAAATGTTCAGTTGGTACTTCCCACTCTTTTCTTCGAAATTTAGGAAGGCTTCTTTCCCGGTCAATACAATCAGGTAGTGGATTAGGGAAACCAACTATTTTTGAAAAATCACAGAAGGCATACCTCTGAGCTAAAATCCTTTCCATTTCAAACCAGTGGAGTCATTGATTGATTCTTTGAACATGGAGTCACCAGGTGAATGATATGCAACTTTGAATGTGTCTGGTCTTTGTTCACCATCAAAGGACAAATTTGAACATTTTCATTCTCCAAGGGAACTTCTCAAGATGAGAAAGCAGCTACTAAAAGCCTTCTCCAGAAAGCCTCTCTGGGCCAGCTTCAGGTGTGCTAGAGGCAACCACAACTAAAAAAGTGGAGTCGCCAGGTGCAAGTTTCAATCTTCAATGGTACTGATATATGATGCACCTTCAGAATTAGATCTTCTTTATCGTTCTATCTCAGGGAAAATATTCAATTCTTCCCTGACAACGGTGCCATAAATGTTAGCACTAGAAGTCACCTTCATATTGCATTGAATGTAAGCCCAATACCCATCATTTTATACAGTAAATGTAAATGAGTTTTAGGTGATCAAATGGAGAGGACTCAATGATAATAGCATTATAACTAATAAATTTGGACTAGCATGAACCAACCATTGAGGCCTCAAATCAACTTCAGTCAATAAGTTGGAGTAAGGGTGAGTAGGAGGAAGATTTAGTGAGAAAGGTGTAGAGGTCCGCTATGAACATCAGATTTTCCAGCAGCCTAAGGAGGAAAAACTTAAACACAAGGTCATCTTGGATTCAAATTTCAAGGAAGCTAAAAGAAATCATAACAGTACTATAATCAAACATTTATCATAATACAGTTACAACAATCCATGTGAATCAATCAAACATGAACTCTCTCAGTATTAGAGGCAAATAAGATGGAGTAAGAAAGATGACTTAGATTAATCAAGTTGTCTCAAAAACAAATACATAACCAGAGAACCAATGTTCTTCATAAAAATATTACAATAGCAGGGAGCCTAGCTCAACCATTCGACCATTACAAAATATCAAAACTGCCTATATATAAGTAGAACTGTTGCAACCATTAGGAGTGTGATCATATTGTTGCATTCAAAGTTCCCAGTCAGCGCCTGCTCTGTCAGACTGTGCGTGATTCAAACTCAAATCAGTATGGGTTTTGCAAGAAAATCCATCCTCGGGGAACCTTGGGCTGACAACTTTGACCTTTGCATCGGGGCCTCCATGCCTTCTATTTATGGAGTGAGCCCAGGCTTCAACTACCGACCTGCATCCATTAACTGATATTTCCTTGGGATCGGGACCAGTCCAGGTAACCAGGGGATGGCCACTTTCTGTGATTAAATATGATGTTGAATGAGCATAAGAATTCAAAGTTGTGGGTCTGCACGTGATCTGTGACTAGGGAAGGCCTTCCATTTTTGGTGTTGCCGCTGAAATTTATCCGTCCACCAAATATGGGATACATTAGACTTTGCATGGAGACAACTCCAAATTTGGCGTTTTAAGAGCCTTGGATGAGAAGCAGAGGACGAGCGCTCTGTGAATTTGGCCTCACTCCAATGTGACCTCAGGCTGTGATCTGACACTTTATCCCAAGTGGTATTTCAGGATTTTGCACTTCGAAGAGTTGGCGCTTTGCCCCTTGTTAACTCTCTGAATCGCGAAATTGTGAATTTTCTTATCTGCTTCCACGCTCCCACCTTCCATTCGACAACCACAATTTCTTCTTTGGGACTCCTCCTCGACTGGCTCCACGCGATGGGTGCCAACCTTTCCTCTTGGACCCGCTTTCTATATGACCACGGGCTATGACCATGGACCCACTCTCGAGCGCTTCGCGACTTCACGTTGTCGGAAGTTTCCTTGTCTCCTTACTCCTGAAACCCAAACTAGCGATTTCTTCTTGCTATATCAATGGTCCACAATCCTCATGATACAACGGCTTTGATCAACTCTTCACGAATCGGGACTTCGCGGCTCGCAAAGTTTAACAACTTCTTTCTCCTTTCTCCCGATTCTCAAACTTATGAGTTCCTCAGGACCAAATCTACGGTCTAGATCCCTCCTTTGATCAATGGTTGTGATCTTTTCGCAACTTCGGACTTCATGAATCCTAACAACTCTTTCCTCTGCACTTCCCGAGTTCTGAGTCAACAAACTTCTAATATTCCTGATTGGATCTCTGTTGTTGAAATCTAATCTTGCATGTTTCTTAAATTTTGAGCTCGAAGTGGGTCGCTCTGAAAGGTGTGCTTTGAAATCAATATTGATACCCATGCAAGAAAATGATTGGGTTGCCCTGCGACTCTTAGACATCTTTATGTGATAACACCTCTAACCAAATTTTGAGAGATAGAAGATGGACCAAACAATAAATAACCACCTCCAAAGTGTGATGTCAATTCCACATGTATGGTCCATCCAAGAAATATATGCAATGCAAGTGGCACATGTGGCCTCCTCAAGGTGGTCACTCCTCAAAACAATCATTGTGGTTAATGCCACATCACCCAGTGGTTAATATAACCACCTATAACCACTCCAACAACTGTAAATGTATCCTCAAATGCATCAAAGATTCCCACATGTGGTCCAAGGAGGGAAATACATGCATGAGTATGTCCAACTTTGCAAGGATAAAACATATGAGTGGTCTATGTGGAAAGTGTGATGATGTGGCATCCTTGTCATGGCTTGATGCATTGTCATGGATCCCAACACAGTGACACATATCCCAATGTGGTACATGGATGTTAAGACCTAATATTGGCTCATTACCCCTTAATTAGGGCATATTACATTAGTAATTTTATTTTGTTTATGTCAGCTTTATTCCATTAGTTGTAATTATACCTCCTAGTCTCCTATATATACCAAGGAGACATTTTCATTTGGAATCATCTTGTACTTGAACATTTATGTGGGGTAAAAGGAGGTTTCCCCCCTCGAAGAGGCTTATTATCTGGAATTATCTCTTTTTCAAGGCGTTGAGTACTTATTCTGAGGTTTTTCTATGCTATATTGATATTTGGTTCTTAACATATGGTACCAGAGCTCAAGGTCTTGAGGTTTCGCTGCTACATATGAGACACCTTGTAATTTTTTCTATAACTTTTTTTCTACAATGTTTCAAAAGGATTGGCTTAGAGGATATTTAGTAGACAGATCAAGGTACGTTGGGTTAAAATTTCAGCTCCTGAGGCATAATAATTTCGGAGATACAACCTATGCAAGATAGGGGTCCGGAATCATCCTAAACTGAGTCATTTCATAATTGTCGTAATAAAACAATGTCTGTAACATTTCAGACCCTCAAATCTAGAGTATATTCATAGACATTAGTAAGGTATCTATGGTAAAAATTTCATCTTCCAGGTCATCTTAAATTTGTATATACACCCTGTGGAAGATAGGGTATCTGACTAGTCCTATTGACTAGTCTCAAGAAGGTGTTCCAGGTAAAACAATCATAAATTCTTCCTAGAGTATCAAAATTGAGTGAGACTGGTTTCATATGATAATGAACATTTTGTATTGTTTTTAGTACAATTTTCATAATTTCATATCAATTATTTTGTGTGGGGAACACTATACAAGTGAGATATCCTGGAAAGGCCAAAAATCAACAAGTTGTGGGGAATTTACCGTAAATTCCACTTGGCACATCCAATTTTGATCAGATCTGTGGCATTGCAGAGAAGAAATATCAAATAACTACATAAAATAAAGTTTAATACCCATAAGGGCCGAAACTTGGGAGATACAATAGAAGAAATATTGTCTAGCAGAACCACCTCAAAATCAAGGTTCAAAAGTGATACTTGGCCAACATGCCACCCAAAAAGGGAACTTCTACACCAAATAAGCCTCCAGACAATTCTACTTGGACTCTTGATGAAGGTGAAGAAATGCGTAGGGACATAAATGATTTACAAAAGAAGATATTAACAAAAGATGAACTACAAGAGATGGAAGCTAAGTTGGAGGCAAAGATGGATGGTTTAAAAGAGGAGATCATGGAATTATTGAAAAATTTCATAATAGAGAAGACACCTGAAAGTGAAAATGCATCCCATGAAATTCATGATGAGGACACAAGGAAGGTGAATCAAGAATGGAGAAACTCAAACTTTGGGTTGAAGACCAACCACGTTCCTAAGATCAATATGAGGAAATTTGATGGCAAGAACCCAATCACATGGATACTTCAGATGGAGCAATTCTTTGATCTACATAATGTGCCACATACACAAAAGGTACAAATTTCTTCTTTATATTTAGAACCCAATCAATTTGTATGGTATTGATGGCTTTTTTCTCGCAAATCACTCATCACTTAGACAATTTTTACGGAAGAAATGATAGCACACTATGAGGATATAAGGAGAAATACCTTCTTTAGCCAATTGATAAATCTTAAGAAAAAGGGTTCAGTTACCGAGCACATTGAGAACTTCCAAAGATTGAACATAAAGGTAACAAATATTCTAGATGAGCACTTGATTGATGTATTCATAGAAACTTTAAAGGATAACATTCAACATGAGGTTCACCTTTGGGAACCCAAATCATTGGATAATGCATTTAAGGTGGCAAGAAATGTTGAAAGTAAAAATATGGCTATGGCTACTAGAAGGACCAATCCTAACATCTATAGAGAGAACAATTCTCCTTCTAATAAAACACCTCAACCTACAAGGTTGACACCTCAACAATTGGAGGAAAGAAAATAAAAAGGTTTATTCTTTAATTGTGACAGCAAGTACAGTAAGGGACATAAGTGTGGTGAGAAGAAATTATTCTGCATAGATTGTGAAGAAGAAGAAGAACAAGAAAAAGAACCATCTCAAGATGAAAACGTAGAAGCAATTTCATCTGAAGAGTTGATTCCCACGATATCATGTAATGCATTGGATGGAATTATCACTCCTCAAACCCTCAAGATCGAAGGATACATCAAAAAGAAAAAGGTAATAGCCCTAATTGATTTTAGCAGTACTCATAATTTCATTCACTATAAATTAGCCAAAGCTCTCAATTGTTGTGTATATCCAACACTAGAGTTTCAAGTAATGATTGAAAATGGAGGAACTATCAATTTCTCAGGAAAATGAAATAAGATCAATCTTACTATGGGGAAATATGTAATGAATAGTCCAATGATTTCTATACCCATGGGTGGTGTAGATGTTGTACTAGGAATCCAATGGTTACAATCATTAGGAATAGTGGCTTTTAATTTTCAAGAACTTTTCATGAAATTTTCATTGGAAGGAAAAGAAATTGAGTT
>JASDQU010735993.1:0-12706 GCA_032191745.1 Picea mariana | reverse complement strand
AATGCATTTAAGGTGGCAAGAAATGTTGAAAGTAAAAATATGGCTATGGCTACTAGAAGGACCAATCCTAACATCTATAGAGAGAACAATTCTCCTTCTAATAAAACACCTCAACCTACAAGGTTGACACCTCAACAATTGGAGGAAAGAAAATAAAAAGGTTTATTCTTTAATTGTGACAGCAAGTACAGTAAGGGACATAAGTGTGGTGAGAAGAAATTATTCTGCATAGATTGTGAAGAAGAAGAAGAACAAGAAAAAGAACCATCTCAAGATGAAAACGTAGAAGCAATTTCATCTGAAGAGTTGATTCCCACGATATCATGTAATGCATTGGATGGAATTATCACTCCTCAAACCCTCAAGATCGAAGGATACATCAAAAAGAAAAAGGTAATAGCCCTAATTGATTTTAGCAGTACTCATAATTTCATTCACTATAAATTAGCCAAAGCTCTCAATTGTTGTGTATATCCAACACTAGAGTTTCAAGTAATGATTGAAAATGGAGGAACTATCAATTTCTCAGGAAAATGAAATAAGATCAATCTTACTATGGGGAAATATGTAATGAATAGTCCAATGATTTCTATACCCATGGGTGGTGTAGATGTTGTACTAGGAATCCAATGGTTACAATCATTAGGAATAGTGGCTTTTAATTTTCAAGAACTTTTCATGAAATTTTCATTGGAAGGAAAAGAAATTGAGTTAAGAGGTATCACAGGGAAACCCGGTAAGGTGATAAGCTCTAATGGCATGACAAAATTATTGAAAAAGGGGCATCAAGGCATTATTTCACAACTATGCTCACTAGATGTTAAAACATCTAAGCCATCTATTCCTCAAGATCTCCAAGGGATAATTGATAATCATTCCAAAGTATTTGAAGATATTCCCAAAGGTCTTCCACCCACTCGAAATCATGATCATGAAATTCACCTAATTTCTGGGAGTGTTCCTCCTAACATCAGGCCATACAGATACTCTTACACCCAAAAGAGTGAAATTGAGCGCATGGTTGAAGAAATGTTAGAGGTTGGCATTATTAAACCTAGACAAAGTTCTTACTCTGCACTAGTGGTAATGGTATTCAAGAAAGATAGCTCATGGTGTATGTCTCCAGATTATAGAGAGATCAACAAGATCACTATTAAAGATAAGTTTCCCATTCCCGTCATTGATGAATTGTTAGATGAACTACATGGAGCAATTTATTTCACAAAATTGGATCTTCATTCAGGGTATCATTAGATTATAATGAAGGAAGAAGATATCCCAAAAACAACATTCCGAACTCATGAAGGCCATTATGAATTCTTGGTCATGCCTTTTGGCCTTACAAATGCACCTTCCACATTCCAAGGGTTGATGAATTCCATTTTCAAGCCCTTCCTTAAAAAATTTGTGTTAGTATTTTTTGATGATATACTAATCTATAGCAAGTCTTGGGAGGATCATGTGCGACATGTTGACAAGGTGCTACAATACTAAAGGAGCAACAACTATATGCCAAACCATCCAAATGTTTCTTTGGAGTGAAGGAGGTAGAGTATTTGGGTCATATTGTATCTCATGAGGGTGTCAAGGTAGACCCTAACAAGATTAAGGCCATGATGGACTGACCGATTCCCAAAACATTGAATAATCTTAGAGGATTTTTGGGTTTGACAGGTTACTACCGGAAGTTTGTTCGGCACTATAGAAGAATAGAAGCACATTTAATGAAACTAACTAAGAATGATGCATTTTCATGGACTCCAGAGGAAACTAAAGCTTTTGAACAACTTAAAGAGGTGATGTGCAAAGCTCCTGTCTTAACCACTCCAAACTTCACAAAAACCTTTATTGTGGAATGTGATGCCTCGGGAAATGGAATTGGTGCTGTCCTAATGCAAGAAGGAAGGCCCCTAGATTTTCAAAGTCGACCACTCAAGGGAAAGTACTTACAGAAACCCATTTATGAGAAGGAAATGATGGCAATACTACATGCATTGAAGAAATGACGTCCTTACCTAATAGGTAGGCACTTCAAGGTCAAAACAGATCATGATAGTCTTAAATACTTCTTGGAACAAAGACTCTTCAGAAGAACAACAAAAATGGGTAACTAAGATATTGGGTTATGATTTTGAAATCATTTATAAAAAGGGGAAGAAAAATGTTGTGGCATATGCACTCTCAAGAAAGGATCAAGATGTTGAGGCCTTTCTTTGTGCTATATTGATCATCCAACCTAATTGGATAATAGAAGCAAGGGATGAATGGAAGAATGACGAAAAAGTGTGGACTCTCATTCAAAGGTTGCAGCAGGATTCCAGTGCATCAGATACATTTACATGGAAAAATGATTCACTATCGTACAAAGATCACTTATATTTATGTAAGAAATCCCAACTAAAAAAAAAGGTACTATTGGAATTGCACACCTCTCCAGTAGGAGGGCACTCAGGAATTTTGAAAGCCTACCATAGAGTCAAGAAGGATTTTTTTTGGGATGGCCTTAAAACTGATGTTCAAAGGTTTGTGGCAGAATGTTTGGTTTGCCAACAAAATAAGGTGGAAACAATTAAGACCCCAGGTCTTTTACAACCAGTAGCCATCCCAAGTCAGCGTTGGGAGGAGGTTTCCATGAATTTCATCATAGGGTTACCGAAGTTTGAAGGAAAGAGTGTCATCATGGTGATTTTTGATAGACTGACAAAGTACGCACACTTTTGTGCACTCTCTCATCCCTTCAAAGCTAGTACAGTTTCCACTGCATTCATGGAGATAGTTCAAAAGCTACATGGCAGCCCAAAGATTATTGTAAGTGACAGAGATCCCATCTTCACTAAAAATTTTTGGACATAATTGTTTTCTTGTTTGGGTACTCAATTGGCTCATAGCTCATCCTATCATCCTCAATCTAATGGACAAACCGAGATAGTGAACAAATGTCTGGAAGGCTACCTTCATTGCTTTGTCTCTGATAAACAAACACAATGGTTCAAATGGTTACCCTTGGCACAATGGTGGTATAACACTTCATTTCATACTGCAACAAAAATGACACCATTTATGGCACTCTATGGATACCATCCCCCTTCCATCACTTCTTCTCTAAAAGAAAAATCTAAGGTTCAAGAAGTGGAAGATCACATCGAGCATCAACAACAAGTTCTCCAAATCTTAAAGGACAACCTGGCCATGGCACAGAATCACATGAAACAACAAGCATATCAACATCGTAGTGAAAGAAGTTTTGAAGTAGGGGATTGGACGTTTTTAAGACTACAACCATACAAATAGATGTTCCTCAAGCAAGCCAAGAAGGATAATAAATTATCACCAAAGTACTATGGCCCTTATAAGGTGTTGCAAAAGATTGGTACTATGGCATACAAATTGGAGTTGCCTAGATCTTCACGAGTACACCCAGTTTTCCATGTTTCATGCTTAAAGAAGGTTATAGGCGACAAGATCCCAGTTCAAACTATATTTCCAAAACTTGACGAGGAAGGAAAAATCATATTGGATCCTGAAGCCATCACTGACATAATAATTCACCAGCTGAGGAATAGATCCATTTCAGAGTATCTCATTAAATGGAGGAAACTACCGGCTGAAGATTCCACTTGGGAAGATGAGTCTTTTATACAAAAGCATCCAGAGTTACTCAAGCGTTGCGGACAACACTTGTCTCAAGGGGAGGGGAATGTTAAGCCCTAATATTGGCTCATTACCCCTTAATTGGGGCATATTACATTAGTAATGTTATTTTATTTATGTTGGCTTTATTCCATTAGTTGTAATTATACCTCCTAGTCTCCTATATATAGCAAGGAGACATTTTCATTTGGAATCATCTTGTACTTGAACATTTATGTGGGGTAAAAGGAGGTTTCCCCTTCGAAGAGGCTTATTATCTGAAATTATCTCTTTTTCAAGGCATTAAGTACTTATTCTGAGGTTTTTCTATGCTATATTGATATTTGGTTCTTAACAATGGATCCCAAGGTAGAATCACGGATCCCAATACAATGTCATGAATCTCGAGGCATGGTACAAATATCTCAATGCAAGGTATCCATTTGAAGTGATGAATCTAACTTCTTGGAAAGCCATTAGGTGATATACACCTAGTTACTTATCTTAGAAAAACATAACAAATAAGGGTTAGTTTTAATATTTGCCTAAGTTTTACCAATGGGGAACACTATTAACTCTTATACATGTGACAAGTCCTAGGACAGAAAGCATTTTCCAAGTGCTTGGATGAAATGTAAGGTGATGAAGAATGATGGAAAGGGGAAGGGAAAAACTTCATGTGATGACCCTCAAAGTCATTTATATACATAGGTATTTTTATTTATTCATCTAGCTTTCATGATCTAGGATTTTTTTGTACAATAGTCTTCAAGAGGGAGATTTAGCATTGAGTTTCCTATCCTCGACACAATTTATTAATACCCCTTTATGTCATTTTCTTTATGTGTTCATTTTATTGAACAAGTCCCTTTTTCTTTAGATATTCGTAGCCAAGCTAGGGATTAAAGGAATTGTCCTTATAATGAGGTGGCATTTCTCAAACTTTACATTTTTGTCTTTGTTGGAGCATAATATTTTGGAGAAGTATTGAGAATCATGTAGGAATGGAGCGTGTGAAATTTTGCCTAAGGAATAATGTGCGAAAAATAAGTTGGAGCATATTCAGGAGTCAACATGCAGAAGGCATAGAGTTAGGATTTTGAGACATTTTTCCCACAATGTAATGGGATTATCCCTATTGTAAAGCTATAAATTGTAATGGATTTTTGGGTAGAAGGAGTGGAATAATGATGGTGAGTCAATGAGTTGAGATTTGGATATGAGTTTTGGAGAAAGATTTTTTTGAGTGATGACTAAGGTTTTTGAGAGTTAGGCTCACACTGTAACAAAATGGATGAGGCAAGTTTGGGTAATATTAAATGATACATATTATTGTAAGCACAATGCACAAGTGTAAGGAAATTACGAATGAATAAAATAAGAAGCCAGTCGTTGTGGACGTAACCCATATTGGGGTGAACCACGTTAAAACCTTGTGGCATGATGTGTTCTTGTGTGTTATGTTTTTGATGCATATCATGTTTACTATTATTGTGTAATGATGATTAATGTTTAAGATGTCACTATTATATGTTGTTATGGTCATGCACACTTAGTTAATGATGAATAAATGAATGCTAAGTTGATTAATGTCACACACATGGTATTTTCAATTATAATTAAATGTTAAGTAACGTAAATGGCACACATAGTAGATGAATGGATAATGCATAGTATGGTTAAGTTGAATGTCTCCCTTCTCCTCATCACTATAGAACCTTGGTTCCTGCATCCCCTCTAGATGTCTCAGGTGAGACTTCACTTGCTTGCAGGTGATGCCGAAAGGGTCAATGTCTAATGGTTTTTTTGTTTTTTTAATGATTAACCCTGGGTCTTCCCACTATGCACCAACAAATGGAAATGAATGCAGATATGCAAGCACAGATCATCATGTTGCAACCATTTTTCAAAAATTTGCAACATGCAACAATACAAATAGGGGAACAAGTTCAAGTAGAGCATACATCACGAAACATTGAGGTGAAATAGATAAAACCTATCATATCAAGAGAATGACATGTAATGAAGATCACTATGAGATCTTTAGAGTTCCCCTCAGTAGAATTGAAGGAGAAAGCAAAGACACTAAGTCATATTGACTTAGTGGTCTCTCAATTGCCTACAAAAATTTTGTATGAGTTACAATCGCATGTAACAAAAGAACTTTAGGTGTGTGTTGTAGTGACCTCATTGGAGCTAACCAAGAGGATATGTGGTAAGAATAATATGACCAGATCATGCAGGAGTGAGATGAGGCATCAAAAAAGGAAGAGAGAGTAAAACATGCAGTAGAGGGGGTCTACAATAGTATTCTAGAAGTACTAAGGGAGGAAGATGCTCCATTAGAAGAACAAGTGACCAAATAGAATGAAGCCATTCAGGGCTTCCAAACAAACATCACAAATTTAGAGGCACAACAAATGCCAAGCACTCCCCTGGAGGACAGGGAGTAGTGCAAAAACAAGGCCAATACAATCATAGAGA
Organism: Picea mariana; assembly: GCA_032191745.1. Classification (NCBI taxonomy): domain Eukaryota; kingdom Viridiplantae; phylum Streptophyta; class Pinopsida; order Pinales; family Pinaceae; genus Picea; species Picea mariana. The sequence goes on along the minus strand of JASDQU010735993.1, from coordinate 6,592 downwards.
GCATCAAGAATATGGAAGAAAAATGCGTTAAGATATATGCAGAAAGCACAAATGTATAGACACAACTGACGAAATATGTGGAGCCATGGGAGATAGGCCAGAAGATACATGTTTCGCAGGATAAGGTGCAGAATTTCAAAGCAATAATGAGTACCTTATGCCAGTAGAGGTGGTAATATCTATGGTTGATAAAATGAAGATATACTCTGAGATAAATCAACTAAGGATGAAGCAGTAGGATCACACACAAAATATTGAGGTATTGCAAGAAGAATCCTATAAGGTGATCATGGAGTTAGAAACCACTCAAGGCACGGTCAAGTAGGTAGCATAAGAAACCATTGAAAAATTGAATACTCACTTAAATGTGAAGGTGGCCGATCAAATTGTACAGTAGGAAGCTCAAGTCAATACAAAATTTGTAGCGGCCAACGATATACTACAAAAAGTTTTGGCAACCTGGAAGAAGACCTGAAGTGGCTCGAGAGGAGCCACATGTTAGCGTTGGGGKCCTATTGGAGCAGGCTATTTTGGAGAAGTCTTGGGAATCATGTGGGAATGAAGCACGCAACATTTTGGATAAGGAGTAGTGCACACAAAGAAGATGGAGCATGTTCATGAGTCATCATGCAGAAGGAGAAAAGTAGTTAGGATTTTGGGACATTTTTTCCACATTGTAATAGGCTTAGCCCTATTGTAAAGCTATAAATTGTAATGGGTTTTTGGGTATAAGGAGTCAAATAACGATGGTGAGTCAATGAGTTGAGATTTTGCGATGAGTTTTGGAGAGAGAGTGGATGACTGAGGATTTCGGGAGTTAGGCTCACACTGTAGCAAAACGATTGAGGCAGGTTTGGTTAATGTTAACTGATACATCTTATTGTAAGAATAGTGCGCAACTGAAAGGAGATTATGACTGAAAAAAATAAGAATCCAATCATTGTGGATGTATCCTAGATTGGGTTGAACCATGTTAAAACCTTGTGTCATGATGTGTTCTTGTGTGTTAAGTTTTTGATGCATATGATGTTTAATTTTATTGCACAATGATGATTAATGTTTAAGATGTCACTCTTATATGTCATTATGGTCATGCACACTTATTTAATGATGAATGAATGAATGTTAAGTGGAGTAATGTCACACAAAGGGTATATTGAATGATAATGAAATGTTAAGTAACAAAAATGACACACACAATAGATGAATGGACAATGCGTCGTATGGTTATTTTGAATGCCTTCCTTCCCCTCATCATTGTAAAAACTTGGTTCTTGCAATCCCTCTATATTCCTCGGGTGAGACTTCACTTGATTGCAGGTGGTGTCGAAAGGTCCGATGTCTAAGGGTCTTTTGGGTTTGCTAATGATTAACCCTAGGTTTTCCCAGTGCGCACCATCATGATTTTGACTTTATTCTCTTCACCTCTAGCCTTTTTTGGCTTTATTTGTTCATGATTTCTTCATTATACCTTTCTTTTAACATTTGATAAGTCATACATGATCATGATAAATTTTTATGGACAAAATGAAGTGAAACAAGGAAAGTGGAAAGTGTTTAGCATGGTTAAGATGTGGAAAATGCTATCTTGGCTAGTTACCCAATGGTACAAATTGACTTGAGAAATGAAAACCCTTCTAAAGGAAAAATATGGTCCCCCAAGGTACAATGAGGCAAATTATAAAACTATGTACACAATGAAGTGCTATTAGATTTCGTTTAATGTTTACCACTTTCATGACTAATTGGGAAGTTATAGCATCACATATGAATGAACCACTAATACATTGAATGTCAAGATATATCTTAGCGAAACCACAATGTACCATCAATAGTGAACATGTCATCTAAGGAGTGAGGGAGGAGGGTGATATATACCACAATTGAGCTATCACAATCATGCATCTGACGGAGATAATGAGAAGAACTATATGAGTTTGGAGAAGATGAGAAAGATAGCTCATGTCGAACAACAACATGATATCCTGTGAGGGTACCTCTAAGTTTTTCACCCCTTGGGGGGTAACAACACTAAAGACCTCACCACTATTGGGAGGTTCGTGGCTTGCTTATGTTTATATTAGCATTCGCCTAGTCTCTATTGAGTTCGTTGATGAACTTAGTAGATTGGTTTTATCTTAAGATCCTAGCATGGGGGGTACTATGAGAATTATTTCCCATATGTTGGTGTGGAGGAAAAGAAATTACAAGTGCATAATCCTTAATAACTCATTTCCTAGTTGTAGAATGCTTGGTTTTCACTAGGACATGGACTACTCAGGGTGATTGAACACATGTCGGTTCTATGGTTTAATTTAATGTAATGTGATAGATCTATTAGCTTCTTATTTATATGTGTTTTGTGGATATCCAATTTTGTTTAAAAGGCAAGTTAAGATTTTAATTTCATTGTAACATAATCATGAAAGTACCTTGTCCTGGGTTCCTACAAGTGGTATTATAGCACCATGGTTTCTAATATGAATGTCTCTAGTATTAACAATAGGGGGAGATGCAAATGTGTGGATGGATTTTTTTTTTAGTATGGTGTTTATCGATTAAAAAGGAAATTTTTGTTTAGATCACTATGTCTACACTCAGAAAAATGATGGAAAATATCTAACCTGAATCAAAACTACAAGTTGCACTAGCAAAGAAACCTAAAACTAATAGCATTGAAGCATGATGGAATACACAAATGCTCTTGCATTTAAGAATAATAGTAGGTTGTGTTTTACATTTTGGGAATCATAGTAGACTATGTTATAGACTAGTTGATTTATGTTTTCAATTTGCAATAAATGCATGCCTATTATATGTTGAGTTTCTCTTTCTTGTTACAAAACCTTAAGCATATAAGAACCAAGTGGATAGGGTATAAAAAAACAAGAAACATAAATTGCACTGGATGTTCAATTATTTCCTTAAGGAAATTAGGGGAAAACAACCTAGTCATATAGCATATCCAAACTAAATTTAAGTCTAAAATTAAATGGTTCATATTTTCATCTAAACAATCAAAAGGAAATATTAAATAGAAAGTATAAATTGAACCTGGAAGTAATACATAAAGAAATATATGTTTTTAAGTTAACAAACAAGTTACTTGGGAAACTGAAATCACTTTGAAATATCATGGTAACTTAAACAATGAAAAAATATTTTCCTAATTAGACTTTCAATAAAGGAAAATTTAGGGGCTAAATTTCTTCTATGGCCTAATTTTCCATGATTTTTTCCAAAAAGAGATTTACCAATTTTTGTGTTTCTAAAAAATATTTTCCCAAATTCTATAATATAAATTATTTTACTCTAAGAATTGCCATAATGTTCTAGAAAATATATAAAATCCTTATAAATTTGAATAGTTTTGCAATAATTATAGCCAAACATTTTATAGTTGTCAATTTTAAGAATTAGTAAGATCTGCTAAAATTTTTACACTTTAAGATAAGTATGGATCCTTAAACTTTTTTATGTTTGCAATTTGTGTTATTTTCATTTACAATATTCATTTCATTGCAATTTTTTTTTCCTTTCCTTGTTTTAGTAAATAAAGGTACGACAAAAATTGATAAAGAACAATGCATTTTTAGGTGTAATTTAGACATAAAAAAAACATGAAAATTGAAATTGTGACTTTTGTGGCACTTAAATGATCCATAATTGTATGGACATGAGAATTTTTTGGTCAAAATAAATTTAATTATGGTTAATTGTGAATATGGGGATTTAAAGAGAAATATGACAAGTAGGTACGGGAGAATCTTCAGTACTTATTGTTATTTTGTATTAATTATAGCGTTGTATCTTTTGTATGACAAATGTTGTGTTAACCAGATTCTTGTAGGGATGATGCAAAGAGAATATTTTCTTTAGTTGCTTTCAAAATTATTTGAGGTCATTCTTGTGTTGCTTAAAGAAATTTTGAGCTAGAGCTTGCTAGTGGTGACTTGATAAATGTTATGCCTCTTTCAATTCTTTGTAATAATTAGGAATGAAAGTAAACTAGTTGCAAATCTATTGACAAGTTAATTTGAAGATAAAATACTTTTATAAAGCATGCTTAATGTTGCAATATGGAAAATATTGGTCCATTCATGATCAAGCTTATTTGGGTTAATGATGGAGTGTCTATGAATTAAAATTATCAATTACACAAATAACTAAATCAAAATGGTTCGAGGGAAAATGTTAGTAATGAGTATTCTTCTTATGATAAAAGTAATTACTAGAAACTCACTATATTATTATTATTTTTCCATATGGTAAACGGTTATCATTGTTTATATGTTGGCTAATATGAATGGTGAGTTCGACTAGAACATGGATTGTAAAAATTGAGGTACGTTTAGAATTCATTAGAAGATTTGTGTATAAAGGTTGTTCATTACTTGTGCGTTTTCAATGGAAATGTACAATATTTTTAGGAAGATACGGTAGTATAGTGAAATAAGTTGCACTACACTTGGAAGACACACATGGGTGCAACAATGACTCATCTAAGATAATAGTCTTTGAAATTATAAATCCCATTGGTTGATGATGAACTTAGTTTGAAACATTGGATTAACTAACACTTTTGATGAATGATAAATTGTTGAAATGTAATTATGTTGAAGGGTTGACCATATAATAGATAGCTCTGGTACCCATAAGATCTCTCTAATGTTTACATGTGTCACTCCCTACCTAGCAAGAATACTACATATGTGATCCACCACCTTATTTTGGACTCTCTGATCTATCTTGTGTGGTATGTCGAGTCTATGTACTAGAGGTTGCTCAACTACCTCATCCATCTCCTCATAGTTTTGGGGAGGCTCATCCCCAATATATGTGTCAATATCTGCAAAAATATAGATAATAATAATTAGATAATTGAAACAAAATGTTACAATAAATTACATGTGCCTTAAATAAAACAAAAAATACACAACTAGATTTATCAAAACGTAATGATAATATTACATCTTCCATCTGTTGGGTCATCTACAGTAAATAATATATTTGAACATACTCTCCAATCCATTCCCACATATGGGTATTGTACAATATCGATGATAGGATTTTCTTCCCCAACCAAAAATCACATATCTCTCTACTGATCGGAATACATGACCACTCTGTATGGCCCCTCTTGGGAAACAACTACCCCCACGTGCACATATGTTCATCAGTCATAGGCCTAGGAGGGAAGCATGGTATTTCCAATCGAGTGACATGAAACCTCTCCAAAAATAATTTAAATGTCTTTGACACAAATGGGAATAATAACCTCCCATAAAAACTAGAGCTACAATGAATTAATGTGAAATAAAAATAGCACAAAGAAAATCTTCGGCCACCTAATCAGTTGGGGCCTCTGAACTAAACTATATACATAGTATATCAATGAGAAAATAATGCACTACCCATCAGAGGTAAAGTGTGTCATTATTGTGACAATTATGGATAAAAACTTAACCTTCTCTGCACCAAATGAATCTATCCACAACTAACCACCACCAGCCTAGAATTTTGAAGTGCACACAATGTATAGACTGACACATCTCTACATGTATGCCAATAGACTCTCTCATCTGATGTTGGGTAGTATATTAGGGAATTGAGGCCAAATATCCCCCCTCCTATATAACCCAGTGATAAAATAAATATCCTCCTCTATGGGATGATACCACAAATCTAGACCGACCTTGAATGCATGTTGACCATGATCCTAGTGATAGATCAATTGTTATAAAAATGAAGAGTTCCCCCTAAGGAATGTATCCTCCTCATAAAACTTGAGGAAGCCAACATCCATCAAAAGGAAACGATTTTGTGGTGCAACAGGGTGAGGGATCCTCTTGCTCTGCCTCTCTCTATCCTCCAACTCATGTTAAAAGTGTTGGATCATGTTGTCATTGATGCCAATGGTTTGATTATTTGGGAGATTTTTGGATCATATGTCATTGATGTAAATGGTTTGGTTTGATTGATGTCATTGATTGATTTCAAGTAATTGATTGATATGATGCCCTTGATGAGAGTAATATATTGATAAAGATGGATCATTGATATGATGCCCTTGATGATAATGATATATGTACAAGTGGAAACCAATTGATAAAGATGGATCATTGCTATGATGCATTGATGAAGATGGATCAATGAGTTGTCATTGATACATGATGCATAGTTGATATATATGATGCAGTGGTGAATTGATGCAAATATGAATCATTATTGTCTTATCATGGTTGATAAGGTACACAAATGGATGAACTCCAAAGTGGTCTCCTTATGGTGAAATCCCTCACGGGAAGATGCTTTACAGATTGGGTTATCCTAGAAGAATGGTTGGAGGACCCATGCTTGCATAATGAGATGAAGATCAATGAAGTTGTTGGTGAAACTATCCTATATGGATAGTGTTTGACATGCCATTTCCGGTGGTATGTGGAATGTCACATAACTCCTCATGGTTTGAGAGTTATGGTCTTATGAAGTTGGAGGACCCCCATATGAAGGCTTGAAGCCCCCAAGGTCAAAGAAGTAAAAGTGCTTGAAAAGAAGAAATCATTATTTAAATGATAAAGTAAAGTGACAA
>JASDQU010735992.1:160725-171253 GCA_032191745.1 Picea mariana | reverse complement strand
GGGAGTCATATGAAATGATGCACCTGAGTCAATCAACCATGCCTCATGATCTGCATGTGTGCTTGAAGAGGCCAAGTACACATCCCCTCCTTCTTCCTTGGAGGTATTTTCTTCTATAGAAGAATATTCTTCAGATCCCTTCCTTTTCTCAACTTTGGATCTACACTGCTTCTTGTAGTGCCCTTCTTTTCCACACCTCCAACATACTCTTCCAAACTTTCTAGGAGATTTAGATCTACCCTTAAACTTAGATCTCCCACTTGATAAATTAGATCTATTTCTTTCCTGGGAACGTCCTCTTGCAAATAATGTGTCTGTGCTATGTCCTTCCATATTATTTCGTCTCATCTCCTCTGACAACAAGGACGAGACCACTTCTTCAAACTTCAAAGAAGTTGTATTACTACCTATGGCCACAACCAGACTATCCCACGAGTCTGGTAAAGAACACAACAAACTGATACATTTATCTTCATCTGAAATTTTAATATCAATAGATACTAACTGACTTATCACAGTATTGAAGGCGTTCAAATGCTCTACCACCGAGTCTTCGTCTCTCATCCTCAAGTTATACAACTTCTTTCTTAGGAATAGTTTATTTACCAGGGACTTAGACTGATACAAATTCCCCAAATTTTCCCATAAATCCTTGGCTATAGCTTTCTCTGACACATTCAGTAATACTGAATCAGAGAGACACAGTCAAATTGTGCTCTTTGCCTTCTGATCCGTCTTTTTCCAATCATCTGCAAAAGTTCCTATAGGTGCAGTACCTAGATCTACTATGATCCACTAATCTCTGTCCACCAAAAGATCTTCCATCTTCAGCTTCCACAGCTCAAATCTTTTCCCATTAAACTTATCGATCTCCATCTTCGAATTGCTTGCCATTTCTTTTCATCTGAAAAACAATACCACAGATCTCCCACTGTAACAAGGATTATCACAGTCCCGAGCCAAACCCTTGACGACAAAGGCGTCCCCCTGAAGCCAATAAAGATATGATACCAAATGTAAATTCTAACCTTGTACAATGTCTATTGTAAACAGATATTCAAAAAAGAATAGAAAAGATACAATGGAAAATGCAAACATTACACAGAGATTTTTCACCTGGAAACCCAAACCGGGAAAACCAGCATATATTATATTCATACATTTTTGTTACATTGTTTACAATACAATATACATATAGGAGCCAGCGGCATCCAAAACCCTAACCCAATGACCCGGATTAGTCCAAAACCCTAATTCCTTAACCGGAAATAGAAAACCGTCGGCAAAAAACCATGTCCCGAAAAACCACCTAAATAAAATGTGGTCCAGAAAATATGTTGTCCCAGAAATATGTCATCCGGTAATATGTCGTCCCAAAAATATGTCATCCCGGTGTGAAAAAAAAAATCGAGGGCGCTGCTCCTGCACCCCCCCTCTAACCCCCCTACACGCCCAGCGCAGACGCTCAGACACTACTACTCGTGTGAAGAATATAACACATACCCAACATACCTCATTCACCTATAAATATTCAATATGCTCAAGTATGTTTCAAATGAGAGATCCTTGCCTCTTATTTATACTCTCCAAGTAGCTTTCTTAAAAACATCGTCTAGGTCACTTGGCCCCACTTTCCTTATTTTAGGGTTGGATCCACTTCTAATTTCTCCATTAAAATTATTATTGAAATAATTTATTTTGTATTCACTTTGAATTATAATACACTCATCACTTCACTTTATTATTTACCTTTTAAAATATCTTAAACTACTTTGATTACTTTGACCTTTTGGGGCTTCTAGATGACATATGAGGGTCCTCCAACTTCGTAAGGCCATAACTCTAAAACCGTGAGGTGTTATGTGACGTTATACATACCACTAGAAATGGCATGACATGTACTATTCATATAGAATAGTATTATCTAAAAATATATCATAACTCATACCGTTACCCATCAAACAAACTTGGGTCCATTACCCAAACCTGGGGTCTCCAACTTCTCATGGCCATAACTCTCTAACCGTGAGGAATTATGTGACGTTCCACATACCACCGGAAATGACATGACAAGAACTATCCATCTAGGATATTTTCCCTGACAAATTCACTTTCCTTCATCTCATTAGTCCACAACTAAGCATGGGTTCTCTTACTCCACAAAGTGTCTTCCCGTGAGGGCTTTCACCATAAGGGGACCACTTTGGAGTTCATTCATATTTACTTCTTATCAACCATGAAAAAACAATAATGATTCATATTTACATCAAACATTATTGGTTCCATTACCCAAACCTTTGTGCTACGGGTCTTTCTTCAAGGGTTGACATCAATGACAACCAACCTTAATCAACATACAAATGGCTTCAGCAAAAGCAAGCATACAAGGAAAAATATAAGAGCTTAAAAGTTATTCTTATAGCTAAAGCCAATGTGGATACATTATTGCATGCAGCAAAGGTGGCAGAAGACTATTAATAGGAGTTCAAGAACATTTTTTGTGCATGAGGACATGCAAAGTCTTCCTCTTGGGGGAGATGTTGGGTACCATTTTATGCTTATTTTCACTTCACAAATCATACTTTTGTCTCCAAAACCATCCATTTTGTCTTCATTTTATTCCATATTTTCCATAAAAAAACCTATGCAAGGTACATTTATCATTCCTTAGCTTAAGAATTGAATTTTTGAATTTTCACCATTAAAATTAAAAATTTATCACAAATTACAGGATTTGACTAAATCTCTTAATTGCTCCAAGGTTCATATACTTCCAGGACAGCTAGGAGAAATTAGAGACATGTTTTATGATCCTTGATGTACAAGGATGGATGAATATCTATCAGGTTTAAGATCCGAGATTTCCAGGTGTCTCGTCAACACTGGTCAAACAGGGCCACTTCAGCAAAAAATACCTTGTTTTAGCATAAAATTATGGACAATTTTAGATTTTCTTGGGATTTGTGCATATTTTGTGGATATAAAGGAGGGATTTGACCTTCTTAGTATATTTTGTGGATGTCATCCTCAGATTAGGATTCTTTTAAGTATTTTCAGTTAAAAACTTTTTGTATAAATACTTCAAGAAATGGACTAGTGTGACATCTTATGTTAATGAAGAACACTCTGAATTTTCAGTCTTGAGATTAGTTTGGTGTTTTGTTCTTGATGATGTTTATGAGATGATTATGTGAATGTTGTTAGAAGTTCCTCCTTAACTGAGACAACTCTAGGTGTACAAGTGAAGCACTGGAGGACCCCCTTTGCCAAGCTAATACACTTCTACTTTTTCATTCTTTTCAAGTAAATTTTGGTATCAGCTTTAAGTTTACATTTTGTTGTAGGTAATGCTATTGTGTTTTACATGATTTCAAAATTTCAACATTGACCCCATTCGCAGGTCATTGTTGTCGATGTCCATTCCTCGTACAATTTTTTTTCCTCGTTCCTTGTTCCTAATGGCATAAAATGTCCCACACAAAGACCAAATTAATATCCGCTACATAAGTCTTTTGTCTTTTTTCAACGACTATGTAATGAATCTCAGTTCTAAGAAGATTCAAATAGGACCTAAGAACCTTAATTTCTTTCCTTAACCATGGTGACATAACACTATCATAATTTGATAGTAAAATTGTTACATTTCATTGTAAGGCATCATGTGTACCAAGGGCTTGAGCCACCATATCCACAAAGGAAACATACCAAGAATATTTGTCTTATGAAGAAGATATGGTACTATCCATTTTGAGGTTTGGCATAGAGATTGTTCTTATAGACTACACTACATTGCACCATAATATAGGCCTTACACTCCTTGCAAACTATGTAATTAACCATTCAAATTAGACATAATATTATTGCAACGAATTAGCTATACTATCAACGAACTTTTTTCGTCGATAGTATAGCAAATTCGTCACAAGATTATTTATATTCATCTCTCTTGAGACAATATCAAATGATGCATGGATTCATTTCATATTAGGTTTATCAACTTGAAATCTCAATTTGATACTTTGCAAGCTAGTTGGACCTTCATTCAAATACAAATAAGAAACTTGGAATCATTAACATATGTACTAGATGAGGAAAATGAAAAACTAAAGAAGAAGTGAAAGAAGCTTCAAAAGAGAAACAAATTGATCTTCGAACAAGCATACAAATGGCTTCAGCAAAAGCAAGCATACAAGGAAAAATATAAGAGGTTAAAAGTTCTTCATACAACTCAAGCCAATGTGTATACATTATTGCATGCAGCTGAGGTGGCAGAAGACTATTGCAGGAGTTCAAGAACATTTTTTGTGTGTGAGGACATGCAAAGTATTCCTCTTGGGGGAGATGTTGCGTACCATTTTATGCTTATTTTCACTTCAGAAATCATACTTTTGTCTCCAAAACCATCCATTTTGCCTTCATTTTATTCCATATTTTCCATAAAACAACCTATGCAAGGTACATTTTGTTGGATTACTGAGAGGGGGGGTGAATCAGTAATAGATAAATTTAATCATTTTTAACCATATAATCCAAGTGTTATATCAATGAATAATTATAATCCAATAACTACAGAGTAAATAAGCAATGAACAAATGAAAAAACATACACATACATAGTACACCAGTGTTTTATGTGGAAACCCAAATTGGGAGAAAACCACGGAATGATTTTTCTTATATGTCTTGAAGAATTGCATTCATTGGAAGCACCAATTTCCTTTTTTTTCCAACTGCAACTAGAAGGAGGATCCAACCCCCTAGTTTCTCAGGCTACAACCTGAGGGAAGCTCCAACTGCCCAATTCTCTGGATATAACCAGAAGGAGGCTACAACCCCCTATGTTCTCCGGCTACAATCGGAAGGTGGCTACAACCACCTTTCCTTGCCTCGTCCTGCCACCCTGAAGTAGAAATAGAATGACGGAACCACTGTCAACCTGTCACTATGAGATATACCGCTATAAACATGTACCAATAAATATGAACCATGCATCAACCATGCATCAACCTGTACCTCAACCTGTAATCAACCTATACCATAAACAAGTGCATTAACTATGCACCAACCTATACCAAATAACCTGTAATCAACCTGTACCATAAAAAAGTGCATCCAAACATGTACCAAGTATGTACCAATCATTTTTCAACTACTCATCAACTATGACTCATCAATATGTACCAACATCATCAACTATACACCTCATGTATGTGTCAACTCATCAACTACTTGTCTCAACCATGTACCTCAACCAAAAGCCCTCATCAATTTCATCATCCAAATCTGATTTGTAGATATGTAATAGACCTAGTGTATATGATCATATTCCCGTAAACCTTCCTTAACTTCAACAACAAGAGACTAGCATTGTCATCAAACTTTTCTTTAGTGTCGCATGCTTAGTTTTGGATTAGTCAACAACCCTAACTTGAAGTAATCATAACTTTGTACCTGTAATGTATAAATATCTGAAATGGATACACAATGTTCTTCAGTGTGTTTTATGCAATTCCTTCAGGTTTCACTACTTGGAACCTCTCATAACAGGATTTATAGCAAAAATGGCATACCTTGCTAAATTCTGGGTTATTCTAGAGAGCGACCTTGTAGAGCGTGCCCTGCATGGAATGTTTGTTGAATTGATATGAAACTGTTACAAATAATAATAAAGACTGTACCCTAACCAACACATTTGGTTTCATGGAATTTGGATCTGTTATGAAGAAGTTATGACGTTTTTACCTGAAACACATGTTTTTGACTAGTTTCAGGACTAGCCACAAACCCTAGTTTCCACGAAGTGTAACTCCAAAAATGCAATGAACCACAGCTGAATTTTTTACCACGGATACTTGGATATTTTTTCTCAATGGCATAGAAATTTCACGGTCTAAATCATTATAGAAAAAAATTTATAGCGAAAATGGTGAAATGACCTGTAAATAACATACCTTAGAAAGCACCATCAAAAGAATTTATCCTTCCTTGCATTTCAACTTTCTTTTCTTCACCTTCCCTTAGAATTCCAGCTTAGATATCCTTGGTTACCTCAAACACCTATAGATATTCAATATGCTCAAGTGTGATTAAAATGAGAGAGCCTTGCCTCTTATTTATACTCTCCAAGTAGCTTCCTTAAAAAGATTTTCTAGGTCACTTGGCCCCACTTTCCTTATTTTAGGGTTAACCCACTTCTAATTTCTCCATTAAATTTATTATTGAAATAATTTATTTTGTATTCACTTTGAATTATAATACACTCATTACTTCACTTTATTATTTACCTTTTAAATTCTCTTAAACCACTTTGACTACTTTGACCTTTTGGGGCTTCTAGATGACATATAAGGGTCCTCCAACTTCATAAGGCCATAACTCTCAAACCGTGAGGAGGTATGTGACGTTCCAAATACCACCAGAAATGGAATGACATGTACTATCCATATAGAATAGTATTATCTAAAAATATATCATAACTCATATCGTTATCCATCAAACAAACTTAGGTCCATTACCCAAACCTGGGGTCTCCAACTTCTCATGGCCATAACTCTCTAACCATGAGGAGTTATGTGACGTTCCACATACCACCGGAAATGGAATGACAAGAAATATTCATATAGGATATTATTATTCCACAATTAATCATGGGTTCTCTTACTTCGCAAAGCATCTTCTCGTGAGGGCTTTCACCATAAGGGGACCACTTTGGAGTTCATCCATCTTTACTTTTTATCAACCATGAAAAGACAATAATGAGTCATCTTTACATCAAAAAATATTGGGTCCATTACCCAAACCTTTATGCTGTGGGGATTTATTCAAGGGTTTAAATCAATTACAACCAACCTTAATCAACACATTTATCATTCCTTAGCTTAAGAATTGAATTTTTGAATTTTCAGCATTAAAATTAAAAATTTATCAGAAATTACAGGATTTGACTAAATCCCGTAATTGCTCCAAGGTTCGTGTACCTCCAGGATAGCTGGGATAAATCAGAGACATGTTTCATGATCCTTGATGTACAAGTATGGATGAATATCTATCAAGTTAGAGATCTGAGCTTTCTAGGTGTCTGGTCAACGATGGTCAAACATGGCCACTTCAGCAAAAAATACCCTGTTTTAGCAGAAAATTATTGACAGTTTTAGATTTTCTTGGGATTTGTGCATATTTTGTGGATCTTAAGGAGGGATTCCACCTTCTTAGTATATTTTTTGGATCTCGTCCTCAGATTAGGAGTCTTTTTAATATTCCCTTGACCATGGTGTAGTCCCCAAGATCCATTACTTTTGTACAAAACATACTAATGGCATAAAATTTCCCACAGAAAGACCAAATTAATATCCGCTACATAAGTCTTTTGTCTTTTTTCAATGACTATGTAACGAATCTCAATTCTAAGAAGATTCAAATAGGTAACAATATTGATGAAAGCTTATATGATCATGATGGTATAAAAATGAAAGAGCTTATCTTGGTTTCAAGAACAATTTATCCTCTACTGAACAAGGCCAACTACTTGAAGGTGGAATCTCACATGGCCCCTCCCCTCCCCCTCACATCACTCTCAATTGATCCCCAAAAACCAATCTATAAAATAGAAAATAATCGAAAGAAACATCCTATTAAGATTCATGCATAGAAACTACAAAAACAAAAATTAATGAAGGTACATGAAATTCTATGTTTCTAAATGATATTTTTAGTCTACCATGTAATTTAGTATATTGGAAACTATTTTCAGGTTTCAAATAATAATTAAACAACATGTAACCTAGGATATAAAAATGTCGCATAAAACTTAAAAACATGTAATTAACCAATGACATTAAAAGTAAATTATTTTAAGTGAATAATTCATACAAATTAAACTATTATATAGTCATGTACCTAATGCAACCTCATTATCTGTGTAATCATCCTTATTCTCTATCTTGATCTTCTTCATCGAACTCAACATTTGTATCATCATCCGGTTCTGAAACGATGTCGAAAGGATTGATGATATCGTCATCGTCATCAATGTCATTTTCAAGCATATTTTCATCGACATCATCATCAAGAATTGCAATATTGTCTCCTACACCTCGATCATGATCCTCTTCGTCTTCTTCATCTGTCGACCCTCCATGATCTTCCAACTCTGTCTGATCTGTCGAATTATCTTCTTGATCTTCAATACCATCTTCTTCCTATAAATGAGTATACTTACTTGGCCTTCCTCTTGGATCATATCTAACAACGAATGACCAATCCCTTTCACCTAGAAAATTTGAGTAAAAGACATGTTTACATTGGCTTGGAAAAACATAGCGATCATGTCCTCTTTCAAACGCCATTGTTTTAATCATTGGAAATCCGTTGGCATGTTGAATAATAGTTCTTTCATCATCACGTTCATGCATTCATAACCTATACCATTTGACATTGAACAGAACTAATTTGAAGGAATTAAAGTCACACTCAAGTATCGTTTAAATACCCATAGTATCTATTTTCATATTCTTGGGGATGTCTGTCACTCCTAGAGGAAACATTAGTAACCTGGAATACTGCAGTTATCCCACTATCAAAAGTTTTCCTGGTTTCATCCAATTGTTTGATGCAAAATTTATGACCATTGCACCACATAGCCTTGTGTTGTTTCAACTGCAATATGTCATATATGTAACAGATGCATTGTCAATTAATAAATTAACATATATTTATATAACTTCAAAAGTATCTGAAAAATATAGTACACATGTAGTCACATTAATAAAATATAAAATAATTGAATAAAATGGGTGAATTTTCTTACCTATCCATCTTTCAAACCATATGCTAGATCAATTTCCCTCTGCGTAACATTGGCATCTCTGTTACGTCGAGCTTCTCTAACCAATTCAGACAGTCGTTGCAATGATAACCTACCTCCATTATGTTGTTTACATCCTTCAATCCATGCATTCATCCAGTCAAGATTATTTGCAATGTATAAATGTAGTGCATCCCAGTCTTGAGCAACTGAATCAAAAAAACATAATTCACCAATATTAAATATTAGTTATAATGTACAATATGCAAGTAATTAAAAATATTTATAATTCATGAAATAAATTATATTAATATATTAATGAGTATGATCATATACACAAAAACGAATCTTTATATGTATTATTAATATAATTTTTCACAATTATTAATATATTACCTCTCATTTTTTTCATTCTACCTTTCCCCAACAGATGCTCCTGATCTTCAAATTTTTTTATGGATTTCACAACCCAAATGCAATCCACTGCATGCATAGTTGGCGTTGCTAATTTAGGAAGATACTAACTACTATACACCATGGATTGATATACCATATATCCCTCCACAATATAAGCCTCAGGATTTGCTCTTTGTCTAACCAACGCCTTCAATAATTTCAAGTGCCTCTCCACCATCCACATTGACCTTGTGTGAACAGGTCCACAAATTTCAATCTCCTCAACTTGGTGTATGAGGTGGTGTTCTTGTGCATTGAAAAATGTAGGAGGTATATACTTTTTCATTTCACACATTAGATGAGAAATTTCTCTCTTCCAGTACTTTATATCATCTTCATGGATTTCTTTCAATGACAACCATCTACATGAGATCATGACACAAGAAAATAGCATGTTTCAACATAACATAATATAATATATTACATTACAAGTAAAACATGTGTCATTAAGTACAACAATAATTTGAAAGAACATTTTGCATATAAATCACAACTACTTCTTACCTCATGTATTTTCCAAGATCATATATAACTTGTTTGAGATTGTTGTCAAAGTCATTTGGGAGAGATAGCGATAGAACACACTGTAACAAAAAAATGAATCGTTATTTGTTTTGACCAAAGTAGACAAGAAAAAATAAAAAATAAATAAAAGATCTATAAGGCCAATATATATAAATATGTATACCAAAATTATTACCTTAATGAAGGTATGCCAATCATGTGTTTTTACCCCACCAAATTCACCTTTCTTCGTTAAGATATTTTTTATGTTTGAAGAAAAACCCATGGGAAATTTAATTCTTTGAATGACCTCTTTTACACCATTGCTTTGTTGCTCTGTTAATAACCATGGAAGGTTATTTCGATCTAGTACTCCATCTGATATATTTGAATATCGAATCACACTTTGCATTGCATGATTGGCTTCCTGAATGTCAATACAACTTTTGACAATTTTTTCTTTCTCCCTCCTACCATCTATGATTCGCCATAATGTTTCAGTCACATTCTTCCCGATATGCATTGTATCAAACAAATGAGCTATTTTTAGCTCCTCATAGTAGGGAAACCTCATGAATTGAGCGAGATAATATTTCATTCCTCGTGGAAGCCCATTATTAATACCTTCATGATGATTGTGGCCTTCATGAAGCATAAAAGAAATCACAAAAATAATTATCAAATATGGTAAAATAAATTCAATGATTAAAATAAACATTCAAAACATTACATGATCTACGATACATTATGAAATTGAGTACCTTGA
>JASDQU010735992.1:132434-157891 GCA_032191745.1 Picea mariana | reverse complement strand
AGTTTTATATAAAATTGACAAAATAAAAAAAGATAATGAATATATAGCTAATTACCATGGGAAGATATTCATTCGATCCGCCATCAATGTACTCATATTTCCTACAATGTTTTGTAGTTGTTACTAATAAAATTCTTATGGGACGTCTAAGGAAACATTTTTTACAAGGGCAATAACATCTACCATCACCCTTTTCACCTGCTTTACTTTTTTCCCCACCTCTAACAACTTTTTGCAACATTATTCCACACAAAAATACCCTTTCGGAACCGTCGTTGCTATAGCAAGATTGTCGCAACATCTTTAAATCGTCAAATATTTATAGTCCAATTTTAGGTCAAAATAATCGCAATTGCAACGACCGTGACCTAAAAATATTTTTTTTTTTACCTATTTATTTCTCATTTTTAACGGTCAATTTTAGCGTTAGGTCATTCGTTGCTCTTGCGACGAATGTTGACCATATTAATTTTAACAAACTAGGTGCGTCGCTCTTGCGATGAACATTGACCACATTAATTTATTCAAATTACATGCATCGAGATAGCAACAAATACGGGGTAGATTTAAAAAAAATGATCTAATTCTCTTGCATGTTGCGACGAAAGAGTACTTTCGCTGCAAGTGGTCGTCGCAATTTTTTCAATATGTAGTAGTGGGGGCTAGGGCTCGTACTTACAGTGACACATAGGCTCAGACTTACTGTGACATGGACTAGGGCTCAAACTTACAGTGACAGGGGCTTGAACTATAGTGATAGGGACTAGGGATCAAACTTCTAGTGAGAGGGGCTGAAACAGGGTATTGTTTGTCGACGGTTTTAGGCCGGGCCGGTGGGATCATTTGTTTTTTTGTTTCATTTGTGTTTTGTTTTTTTTGTTTATTTCTCATATTATCTTGACAAGGAAAAATGGTGATTATTACTTCCTTTGTATTGACTATAGCCCACTTAATGGAATCATTCCCAAAAAAAAAAATCTCTTAGCTCACATTATAATTTTTTTTTGGTTTATATATTATATATTTTATATAATAATATAATTAATATATGATATAATTAATATATATTATATTGAGGGCGTAACAGTTAAGAACATAAGTTTACTCCCTAGAGGTCATAGTTTTACAAAGATATGATTGCAATGACGATGAAGATGACAGTGACGATGATGACTATGAAAATGGTGATGATGACATTAATGGAGGACTTATTTGACCCAAATGTACTAGTACTTATGGAGAAGTAACCAAATGACCCAATTAATTTTTCCAACATCACCTTTGAGGTTTTTCAATACCAGTCTGTATGCAAATTTAATGGTTTTCTTTCATTAATACTATGAGTCCACAGTCTAATCTACCATTGGTACAAATTATTGGTCTTACTGCCAACACATGGATTCAATTTACTTCCCTTGAATATCTCCACTTCTCTGCCTATGTTAGATGGGGCTATGACTCAACACCAATTTCCAATGTTGTAGCTAACACTGATGGCTATGCCAAACCTTTGTAAATAAATCCACCACCACTTGGACAACCAACAGCAATCTCTATAAACCCTCAATCCATGGCTATGACTCAACTCCACAACTACCAAGTCTGGTCACTATGATTTAACTCACAATCAAGTGGGTTTATTCGAATACTCCATCATACACAATGTTGCTTCGGGCTAAACGCGGTAAATCAAAAAAATGACTAGTGGTGCGGGTGGTGCTTGCTGGGTGGTTTTCTCCTCTGCCTCTGTCAGATTGAGTTTTTCTATCTGAACCTACCCTAAGCAGCGAAAGAACGATGTATGGGGAATCGAGACTGGTTTTTGCTGACTTTTGCAAGGTACCTCCCTCCCACCAACCTTCCTCCCACTAAGTTTATTGACAATATTGTCATTATTTTTTATTATTATTATTATCAATATTAATTAATTAATTTGTTTTTCATGTGATGTATCCTTACATTACATATAATAGAACATTATCATGTCAATCAACCCACCATTATGAGTTGGTTCAATTATCCTATGCCTAAACACATCATCTAGCCACCTCCCCAATGTTTTTTCGACCATCTAGACACCTTCATTTTTATCCAAAACTCAACACTAGGAGTATGTTTTTCAATTCTCTTCAATGTTGGAAAGACGGTTAATGTCTAGGACACCAATACAAGTGGGGATACCATTGGATACTTGTGTATAACTATATCCTTCTTAAATCCAACAACATTATAGCCTCACTCGTGGATATCTTATATGCCATTCACTTTCACAACATGATCATAAGTCCTAACTTCCCTTGGTGATTACCTCATAACCAACACAAAATGACATGACATTCTTCATATGATAAACGCATTAATAGATTTTGAACATTCTTTATTTGTCCAATATTTCTTACCTTTACCATACCCCACTTGGGTATCATTCATATAAATGCATTCAAACATCATAAACATATCAACTTATGATACCAAAGCATGGTTGAAGGAATTGTTATCCAATTTCTTTTCAGTGCTCATGCAACATTAGCATGACCAATTTCATACCTATAAGGTTTCCATCAACATATTTGATGTTACCTAATCCACTAGTGACTTATGTAAAATCACATGATCCCTTAAACAAACTATAGAAAAGCATCCTCTCATCCTTATTCTTTCCGATGAGGTTGACTATCATAGGTAGCTTCATCATCAACATCTTCAACCGTGTCCTCAACCATTACTAGTTATGCAATCACATCAACCACATTTAATCATCACACCATGCTCATTGCATATGTAACAATAAAACACTTTTAATCAAGATGCAATACCATATATTCTCAAGCATATCTATATGCACTCTACTAGATATTAACTCTCAGTATGCCCACTATTACATAGGCATTCCAACTAGTTTATTCTCTTTCATTTTCCAGCATTCATATGCCTTAGTTATCTACAATAGAACCCAAAGAGTTATAAAGATAAAATCAAGAGAAGACTTAAGGAATTCTCCCTTCCAATTCCTCTTCATATGATGGAACTCTACAACATAGCTAATCATTTTCATGACCTTTCTAGTATCTACACATTAGATCATTAGCTATATGGTTGTCTCAGTCTCACACAAGTAGCAATTCACTAGATGTATACACATTTATACTTTCTACTTTTAAAAATGTACAACTCTACTCTACAAACAAAATATCCCTCTTTATCAGTAAAAAAATTAGGGGTGAATTTTTTCTCATGGGAAAAATAATTCATACTCAAATGTTGAAGGGATGAATATTTATCTTTATAATGTTTTAAATGGTTTAGCCGAAAAATATGTATATTATATAAGTCATTATCCCAGTGAAAAATAAAATATAATGTTGTGAATTGTTGTTTTGTCATTAATATTTCACATTGAACTTGAAATTTGCCACAATTTCTTCTATTTATTGAATGGAATGCCAAATTTGCCTACATTTATGTGACTCTTTGCAATAGAGTGTCGAGTTCACGTAGAGTTATAAAATGCTTCATAAATATAGAGCTCAAAATTCATCTCGATATCTTTGATTCAGGGGTTTAATGGTCATAATCACGCACAATTATAAAAAACATTGCATGTTGTTAGGGTTTTCTGATTAGCATACAATTATACTGTAGTTGTTGATTTGGAGCGTATATTTTTCCTCCAATTAGTGGAATAGTTTAATAAACCTCAATTTTTCATCACCCTCTCTACTATCAATCCAATGATTTAAATTATAAAAAAACCATACTCTTTGATTTGATCCATAATGTCTTATTGCCATACTAATTTGTTGGTTTTGTTAATTAACTACACCAATTAACATTCAAATAGTTTTTTACCATTTCACTATTACTACTTATATCCCAAAATTGATTATGCAAGATACAACCTAGATTAGTGCATTTTCTCTATGATTTTTGTTGGGTTTCTATATTAAGAAACATCCTTTTGACTTCTATGGTGTTTATGGTTAGAATGGTGATGGATGGTTGATTGGTTTCAATGTAGTTTTCCTCTGTTTTCACATACATAGATGTAAAATCTCTACATGGTTTTTTTATGAAGATATCAAATTATTGAAATGGTAGTTGTGATAGGGATAATTCCCCACTTACTAGGGTCAAATCAATGGAAAATAAAACAAAATATACTATCGCTATATTTCTAGATTAGTTGTGTATGTCAATGCAACATGAATATATGAAGAATAATACATGTGGCTAGGCATCTATCCCACTTTATTTGTATTTCAAAAGTAATCCTGAGAGTGTCCTGAATACTCTAAATGCTCTAATCCTCTATTAAAATATATGAACATAAAGAGAGACACAACCTTCCCCAAACAATCAAGTATAGAAGTCGAGAAACCCTCCCCATATTATACTTATATAGAAGTCAACCTTCCCCATACTTAGTTATAAATGTCATATTTATTACATGATCGTCCATGTGAGCACTAGTGAATGGGTCCAACATTGAAATTTCTTCAATATGTTATTGTATGCATCGCAATTTGACATGGTTAGAATAGACACATGCCTTGACGATATGGGAGGGTTTCAAGACTCAAGGATGTTTGATGTCCCGACCACATAATCTTTGAGATCGTCCATGTTTTCAACAACATTCATAATGGGGCGTCTCATATTTGTCAAATGTCATTGTTTCCATCCGTAGAATATTTCTTGGAACTCTCTTGAAATGTCATGGAACTTCCAATTCAACCACCACAAATGTCATGCATTGACCTAGTGAATGGGGCCAACATTGAAATTTCTTCAATATGTGCCTATATGCATCAAAATTTGGCATGGTTAGACTAGACACATGCCTTGACGGTATGGGAGGGTTTCAAGAATTAAGGATGTATGATGTCCTAACCACATAATCTTTGAGATCGTCCATGTTTGCAACAACCTTCATAATGGGCATAATGGGGATCATCTTTGATATGTCATGGTACAACTCTTCCAGTGGGTGCAAAATATCACAAGGATATGTCTTACTGCCCTCCTCCATTGGATGAGCAAGTCAACGACAATTTTCTCTTATGGATGAGTAGTTTGGTGGAAACATTCTTTCAAGTTGTAATTAGGTACACTTTTGTATTGAGTTGGATCATCACAATGCCACTCTAATTTCTTCCAACTATCATTGACTATATACTTGGTTAAAGGTTTTCTAATTTTTCTAAAGGCATGGATTAAGGTATGGGAGGGTTTCGATACTTAAGGATGTTTGATGCTACCACATAATACTTAAGGAGGGTTTGATTATTGAATTACCAAGTCGATTTGATGTCACAGAAGCTTCAATTCACTCACCAATGTCATCTTGCATTGACCCCGCATAGTGAGCAGTGAATGGGGACAACATTGAAATTTCTTTAAACTGTGCATGTATCCATCGAAATTTGACATGGTTAGACTAGACACATGCCTTGACAGTATGCGAGGGTTTCAAGACTCAAGGATGTATGATTTCATACAAAAAAAAATTGAAACAATTTCAACGTTGTCCCCATTCACAAGTCATCGTTATCCATCATGTACTCTATCCCTAGTACAATGTCTTTTAATAGTTGTTTCCTTTAAATTCGACCGATCAGAAAATTAAAACGAAATGAGGACAATGTGAGATGATATATAGAGTGGGTATGTGAGTGATCTTTGAGTATAAAGGAAAATATCTCTTCCATGCCATACACAACACAAGGGAAAATGTTTCCTTTCTCTACTCAACAATCCCTCAAGCATCTCCTTCCTTTTCAGTGCCCTCATGTAGGCAGAAATAGTCCAATCCATTGATTGCTTTATGGGAAACCTATTGAAGTATTGACTTAGCTCTTAAATAATTAATAAGAAACTATTTCATGGGCATGGGGTTAAAGGTGTTCTAATTTTCCTTGCCTCTATGATCATCTACAACCATCTATCTCTCTTCCAAGGTTTGATATTCCGTCATTGTTGCATTACTTTTGGTCATTTCTAAATTTGGATTATTAAGTAACTAAGGGGAATATAGTGTGGGGGTTATGTGAATAATGGTGAGAATGATCACAAGAGAATTTCCATGAATTAGGAGAATGTATGAATGACTCACACTTTTTGAAAATGTTTAAACTCCCTACTGATGTGGGGATTTCTTTAATGTTGGAGGATATCAAAGATGTTTCATTGCGACTAAGTGGACATATGTTGGTGAGAATGATGTCATCAGATCATCATCTTCACTCACATATTCTTCATAGGATGATGTCATCAGCTCATCATATGTATTACTACTGTCATTCACCCACCACAAATGTCATCTTGCATCGACCCTGAATAGTGAGCAATGAATGGGGACAACGCTAAAATTTCTTCAAACTATGCATGTATGTGTCCAAATTCGACATGGTTAGACTAGACACATGGCTTGATGGTATGGGAGGGTTTCAATACTCAAGGATGTATGATTTCCCCACATAATATTTGAGATCGTCCACATTTGCAGCAACATTCATCATGTTGCACCTCTCATTGTCATCATTCGTCATTCCCTTCTATAGAATCATTGTCGAAACTATCTTGAAATTTTTCATGGAACTTCAAATACAACCATCACAAATTTCTTCCACTGACCCCACACAGTGACAAGTGAATGGGGCCAACATTGAATTTTTTTCAATTTGTGCCTGTATGCATCGAAATTTGACATGGTTAAACTAGATAGTTTCCTTGAAGGTATGGGAGGGTTTCTATACTTAAGGATGTTTGATGTCCCTGCATAATATTTGAGATCATCCATGTTTGCATCAACATTCAATATAATGGATGTCTCATAGTGAGCATAGTGAATGGGTCCTACCTTGAAGGTGAAAGAGCATAGTGAAATTTCTTCCATCGACCTGCATAGTGAGCAGTGAATAGGACCAACGTTGAAATTTCTTCAAACTATGCATGTATGCATCGAAATTTGGCATGGTTAGACTACACACATGCCTTGATGATATGGGAGGGTTTCAAGACTCAAGGAATAAGTTTGATGTCCCGGCCACATAATATTTGATATCGCCCATGTTTGCAATAACGTTCATAATGGGGCGTCTCATATTTGTCAAATGTCATTGTTTCCATCCGTAGAATCTTTGTTGGAACTCTCTTGAAATGTCATGGAACTTCCAATTCAACCACCACAAATGTCATGCACTGACCCCACATAGTGAGCACTAGTGAATGGGGAAAACGTTGAAATTTCTTCAATATGTGCCTGTATGCATCGAAATTTGACATGGTTAGACTAGACACATGCCTTGATAGTATAGGAGGGTTTCAAGACTCAAGGATGTTTGATGTCCCAACCATATAATTTTTGAGATCGTCCATGTTTGCAACAATGTTCATAATGGGGCATCTCATATTTGTCAAATGTCATTGTTTCCATCCGTAGAATCTTTGTTGGAACTCTCTTGAAATGTCATGGAACTYCCAATTCAACCACCACAAATGTCATGCACTAGCCCTGCATAGTGAGCACTAATGAATGGGGCCAACGTTGAAATTTCTTCAATATGTGCCTGTATGCATTGAAATTTGACATGGTTAGACTAGAAACATGCCTTGAAGGTATGGGAGGGTTTCAAGACTCAAGGATGTATGATGTCTTGACCACATAATCTTTGAGATCATCCATGTTTGCAACAATGTTTATAATGGGTGTCTCATTTTCAAATTTTGTTGTTTATGTTGGAACAATATTAAAAATTTCTAAACTTAGTGTCTTTCACCAAAACTTAGGTCAATTGCACCAGTTATTTTTAGAACCTTGTCACCTGGCATAAGCTTGTATAACCATTAAGCCATTGTAGCACCCGACACATACATTTTCGCTACATTAAAACCTCTAAACCTATCGCCATTTTCGTCAAGTTTCTCTACCATCAAAATCTCAAAGCCTTACATCGCAAGTGGACAGAATCTCAAATATTTGAAGTCTCTGAAGGTCTCCTATTGGTCTTAGTTCACAATTCTTTAATTTTTGAAATAATCTTTAAAGTGTCAAATTACAAAAAAAACAAACTATAAGTTTTTTTTTTTTTTATATTATTTTAAAATTATTTTATACAATTTTAAATTAATATTTTATTTAACTTTAAATTTGATTTAGCCAAACCCTTTGCACCTATTTTCTTTATAAAAATTGTTGGTTCACTGCCCTTCATGCCCCAATCTCCCAGCTATCCACCAAAAGCCATACGTAAGCCAAGTCAAAAGCCAACTCACGCAAAAATCCAAGGAGAGAATCTACGGGTGCACTAGGGCCAAACATCTAAGATATGACACCAGTAGGTCGAGACCAATTGTTCAAGTGCCACACATTAAGCCACATGGAGGAAAATCTAATGAGGAGGCATGAAAAGAATGCAATACATGCCAAGAAAATCGCTAGAAGGGTTTTACATAAACACCATGTTCCTTTTTCAGGATTTTGACTGTCGGAAGAATGTTAATAAGCCACTCCTTCTTTCCCTCGAAGCCCAAATGCCCAAAATCAGGGTTCCAGCCTCACTCATAAAGAGCCTATGGGTTAAACGTTCAGCCATAACATGAAAACGCCCTCCGTCAAAATAGAAAAAGTGCCTAGGTAAAACTCAATTTTCTCAGTCGTGGAGAGGTCGTTTTACGTGTGCAAATAGTTGATTGACATATAGAAGTCATAAGATTTCCAATGGTACCTTCAGATATGCATTTGGAGCTTGGGAAGGTAGCCAAAAGTTCCCCGCAATATGGTGTTGCATTTTTGTGGCCCAGAAATGTAGGAACGCGCCCAGATTTCAGTTAAACACTGCCAGTTCATTTCTCACGACTCTTAGTCGGTTTTGGGGTCATTTCTCATATGTTACACACTGGAGGCTTTGTTGTTTCCTTATTTTAAATGTTCATTATTTAAAATAAACAACTAAACCCTAATTTTATGGATTTAGTTATACTTTCACTATTTATGGTTTCAAATCATGAGACACATGTTCCTTTCTGGAGTCATTTATTTTGTAATTCGAATCATTTCTCAATTATTCAAGAAGGGGGTAAGAAGACTTATATATTGTATATCTCTTTGATGAGAGAGGAGGGGGGGAGGAAACAACCCAAGAGCCTTTTGGGGGTTGGGTTTGTAATGCCATTTCTTTTAGAAAATATAGAACAGAATGCCAAGAGATTTTATACCTCGTCACTGTGTAATTCTTTCTTTTCTTGTATTGTTTTCTTAGGTTTACATTCATTCACTTTTATTTCTTTTACATATTCAACTTGTAATGACTCTAATTCAGTAATATCTCTGTTATAGTCATTTATTAGGCAGCCTGTTAGGTTCATCTTTTCCTCTGTTTATGCTGTGAGTGAAACAAGACCTGTAGCTTGACTATTTCTACCTAGATTACAAGTTATATATATGCATGTTCGTTTTTCAAATTTATTTGTCATTCCTCTGTTGAAATAAATATTATACTTAGCGTAATTAGATACCTAACTCTTTGTTTCAGTCTCTTCAATCCCCTATCTTCTATCCATCTTCCTTATTTTAATTAAATTAGGAAAACGAGGTCATGCCTCTTTGTTTTTGATGTATAAGTGATTGAAAGGCATGTTTCAGACCTAGTTCTAGAAGCCTCATATGAATGATCAATCAAAAAACTATTATTTCATTTAAAATGTGCTAAGGTTTGGCTCTATTACAGCCTAGAACCAACTCTTGCGACAACATTTTCTGGCGTCGTTGTCGGGGATGGAGGAACGAAGTTATCTTCCCTCGGATATGAAAAACGTTTAGAGTTATTCCTTGATGGTGAACAAGGGATAGGAATTCAATTGGTTGTGATCATTCACCTAGTGATTCCTTGGTTCAAAGACTCTACATGATTCACTGGAGACTCCATTGGTCTCAAAATGACGAATTCATTCGTTGCTCGGATTGTTGCAAGGTTTGCTCCTCTAGACTTTACAAATGATTATGGTTTTCCAAACACTATTCCAGACATTAAAATTTGGGAAGATGTCCTTCCTAAATTTGGAGGATATGCAAACAAGAATCCTTCTCAACACTTGTTTGAATTCCACAATCTCATGGATGAATTAAATGTACATCATGAAGATGTCCTCATGAAACTGTTTATGTTTTCGTTGAAAAGAGATGCTAGACTCTAGTATAAATCTTTACCCCATTCCAGTATTCCTTTATTAAAATATTTCCACACACTTTTTCATCAACATTGTAAGAGGATATATTGAACTAAAATCCTTTTTGAAGATTGCTGCAATATAGAATCCATAAGACAAAAACATCAAACAAATCCTCTTGAAGAGGAGGAAGGAATAGCAGAAATTTATCAAGTGGATGAAGATGACCAACATGAGGAAGAGTTCCCTGATAAAGAAGAAGAAAATTATAGCTCTAGTGATTATATTCAAGAAGAATATCAAACCAAACACCATGAAGATGAAGCAGAAAGGTCTGAAGGCCTTCAAACCAATCGCAACCAGATTTGTTGCGGCGATGAGGAGGAAAATGCTTTTTCAGATGAAGATCTAGATTCAAGCTCATTCATATATAACTCTATTTTTAATTCTTTTGTTCAAGAGAAATACATTCATAATGAGTTTTTTAATATTAATGATGTTGAAAATGGTTTAATTGTACAATATGATGATGAAATCATTGGTTTAAATATTCATGAAGACCAACAACTTATGGGAGGTCCTATACAATCATTGTTTGCTGATATAGAACATAGTCATTTTGCTATGGTAGAAACTCTTAATTATTAGTTTCACGATCAAGTAAAGGTCCTGAAATATGATGAATTGTATGTACCAAAAAGCCATTTCATGAAGAGTTTCAGGAGGATTATAATAATCCAAATGTAATAGAGATTTCAGGTATGATCACGGTTGTAAATCCCCATGAAAATCAGTCCATGGATATTCAGCCATCTTTGCTAGATCCTCAAAAAAAAGAAAATTATGAAATTCAATGTTATGGAATGTGCTATGAGCAACCTATTTATGATGAATATCTAGAAGATCAAGAAGAGATGATTTATTTTTTATCGCACACAAAAATTTACGACACTCCTCCTTTATTTGATGAATATGATGAAAGTGTTTCTGAAGATGATGAGTAGCAAGAAACTTTAGTTCAATGGGAAATAAATCAACAACATCGTCATCCTATCTATGAAAACTATCAAGAAGATTTTTGGATAGAAGATGAAGGACATAAGCAAGGGTTAGTGAAACAATTGATAACTCCTCCCTTTTTAGAAACTATTGAGCAATGGACCAGTAAGTCTTAATGTGACCTTTTTGCATCAGTGGAAGAAAGAATCAGTAGTGGACAAAGTGCACAAAATCATTTAAGACAGTTTACCTAGCAGAAGGAAGTATGGATTAATTGTGAAAGTGGTGTACCTCTTCCCTTCTATGATCCAGTAGCAGTTTATATGGAGTCAAAATAGGGAATTGAATTTTTTATTTCCAACTTCTTGAAGTTTGAATTTCAAAACTGTAAGTACCTACTCCCAGGGCATGTTTTGAAATTTGTGTTGCTCCTGTCATTTTTTCACTCAAAGATGGAAGCATAATTAATTTTGTTAGTTGGATACTCGGTTGGTTGGTTTGGAAATTTTCCTATACTTGAACAAAGCAGTGATATCAGTTAGAGTAGGTGATGTATATAAATAAGCTTGACTTTGAGCATTAGAGTACAGTGGTGGTTTTCAGTATGTTTCCAGTTCTGTTTGGAATCCAGTATGGTTTTGTTTTAAAGCATTACGAATCCATAGCCCAATGAATGCATAA
This sequence comes from Picea mariana, assembly GCA_032191745.1. Classification (NCBI taxonomy): domain Eukaryota; kingdom Viridiplantae; phylum Streptophyta; class Pinopsida; order Pinales; family Pinaceae; genus Picea; species Picea mariana. The sequence goes on along the minus strand of JASDQU010735992.1, from coordinate 146,044 downwards.
GAGGTTTTTTGTTTCAGAAAGGCACAAGTAAAGTGATAGGGTTCAGAGTTTGATAAGGATGATTTCAGGTCACCCAATGGATAATGGACCATGGTGTACTATTTTTGGCACTTTACAGGAAATCACCATCCCTGGATGGAGGGTATGTTGGAACAATATTGAAAATTCATAAACTTAGTGTCTTTCGCAAAAATTTAAGTCAGTTGTGCCAGTTAGTTTTAGAAACTTGTTACCTGGCATAATCTTGTATAACCGTTAAGCCATTGCAGCACTCGACACATACCTTTCTGCTGCAATAAAACCTCTAAACTTATCGCCATTTTCGTCGAGTTTCTCTACCGTCAAAATCTCAAAGCCTTGCGTCACAATTGGCTAGAATCTCAAATCTTTGAAGTCTCCGAAGGTCTCCTATTTGTCTTAGTTTGCAATTCTTTAATTGTCAAAATAATCTTTAAACTGTTAAATTACAAAAAAAACAAACTATAAGTTTTGTTTTTTTTATATTAGTTTAAAATTATTTTATATAATTTTAAATTAATATTTTATTTAACTTTAAAGTTGATTTAGCCAAACCCTTTGCACCTATTTTCTTTATAAAAATCGTTGGGTCACTACCCTTCATGTCCCAATCTCCCATCTATCCACCAAAATCCATATGCATGCGAAGTCACAAACCAACTCACACAAAAATCCAAGGAGAGAATCCATGGGTGCACCAGGGCCAAACATCTACGATATGACACTAGTTGATCGAGACCAAGAATTCAAGCACCATACATTAATCCACATGGAGGAAGAGCTCATGAGGAGGCAATAAAAGAATGCAATACGCACCAAGAAAATCGCTAGAAGGGTTTTACATAAAATCCACATTCCTTTTTTGGGATTTTGACCGTCGGGAGAATGTTAATAAGACACTCCTACTTTCCCCTGAAGCTTGAAGGCCCGAAATCAGGGTTCAACCTCACACATAAAGCACCGATGGGTTAAATGTTCTAGCCGTAACATGAAAACGCCCTCTGTCAAAACAAAAAACCTACCTGGGTAAAACTCAATTTTCTCAGTCGTGGAGAGGTCGTTTTACATGCTCAAATAGTCGATTGACATCTAAAGGTCATAATATTTCCAATGGTACATTCAGATATGCATTTGGATCTCAGGAAGGCATCCAAAAGTGCACCTCAAGATGGTGCTGCGTTTTTCTGTCCCAAAAATGTAGGAACACGCCCAGATTTCAGTTAAACACTGTCAGTTCGTTTCTCACGACTCTTAGTTGGTTTTGGGGTTTTTTATCGTCTGTTACATGCTAGAGGCTTAGTTGTTTCCTTATTGTAAATGTTCATTATTGAAAATCAACCACTAAACCCTAATTTTATGGATTTAGTTATACTTTCACTATTTATGGTTTCGAATCATGAGACACCTGTTCCTTTCTAGACGCATTTCTTTTGTAATTCGATCATTTCTCAGTAATTAGAGAAGGGGGGAAGAAGACTTATATATTGTATATCTCTTTGATGAGAGATGAGGGGGGAGGAAACAACACGAAAGCCTTTTGGGGGCTGGGTTTTTAATGTCATTTCTTTCAGCAAATATAGAACAGAACGCCAAGAGATTTTATACCTCATCACTATGTAGTTTTGTCTTTTATTGTATTGTTTTCTTAGGTTTACATTCATTCACTTTTATTTCTTTTACATATTCAGATTGTAATGACTCTAATGAAGTAATACCTCTACTATAGTCATTTATTGGGCAACTTGTTAAGTTCATCTTTTCCTCTGTTTATGTTGTGAGAAAAACAAGACCTGTAGCTTGACTGTTTCTGCCTAGATTACAAGTTATATATATGCATGTTCATATTTCAAATTTATTTTTCATTCTTCTATTGAAATAAAGATTATACTTAGCATAATTAGATACCTAACTCTTTGTTTCAGTCTCTTTCATCCCCTTTCTTCTATCTATCTTCCTTGTTTTAATTAAATTAGGAAAGCGAGGTCATGCCTCTTCATTTCTAATTTATAAGTGATTGAAAGGTTTGTTTCGGACCTAGTTCTAGAAACCTCCTATGACTGATCAATAAAAAAAACTATTATTTCATTTAAAATGTGCTAAGGCTTGGCTCTATTATAGACTAGAACCAACTCTTGCAAAAACAATTTCCATTTGTAGAATATTTTTTGGAACTCTCTTGAAATGTCATGGAACTTCCAATTCAACCACCAAAAATTTCATGCACCGACCCCGCATAGTGAGCAGTGAATGGGGCTAATGTTGAAATTTCTTCAATATGTTACTGTATGCATCGAAATTTGACATGGTTAGACTAGACACATGCCTTGACGGTATGGGAGGGTTTCAAGACTCAAGGATGTATGATGTCATATAGAAACATTTTGAAAAAAATTTAACGTTGGCCCCATTCATAGGTCATCATTGCCCATCATGTACTCTAGACCTAGTACAAGGTATTTTAATAGTTGTTTCCTTTAAAATTCGACCGATCAGGAAATTAAAACAAAATAAGAAGAGCCCTAGTACAATGTCTTTTAATAGTTGTACTCTAGTCGAGAAGACCTGCAAACCCTTTTTGAAGTGTCGTTATTATAGAAAACTTGTCGCAACATCCGTAAAATGTAACATATTTATTGATTTTATAACGTCGCAATTCTGACGATCATTGACCAAATCAAGGTTGACTTGGTCAAAATACTAGGTGATCGTTGGAGGGGGAAAACCTAGTTTCCACAACGTCGCAACTGCAACAACTATCTTCACAAATGTGGAAAGAGAGACGACTATGTGGAAAATGTGGCAAGAGAGACGACAACGTGGCAAGAGAGACATCAATATGGCAATAGCGATTTTATTGGGCAATATGGAAAAAAAAAAATTTAATTTCCTCTATTTTTCGACAGTATGGCCAATTTTGTTCATAACGCCACAAATAGAATGTCAAAAATTTTACAATATGTACTAGTGAACTTACCTTTCCTAATTTTGAAAAAAGGTGTTGCATTTCCACCATCATGTCTACCATTTTTTGTGTGCAAAGGGGATTTTGGAGATGTATATGCTTTATTCTAAACATAAAATTATAAGAAGATATAAGTATGCAACTCAAACAGAAATAAATGTAAAATTTTGTTTGATTATATAAAAGTATAAATACATGCAAACTTACTAAGTTGCATTGCCACATTAAATGTGAAGATGGTTCCAAAAAAGACACATGCACCATAAATAAGAAATAATGTATAGATTAAAAAAAATTGTTTATCTATATAAACAATGACAATTCACAAAAGAAAATTCAAAAAAATAGAATATTCATTTTTCACCTTGTCATCCTAGTAGAATATAACAATTTATATGTTAATGTTTTTATGAAACAGGTTGTGTGGAAGAAAAAATTACTTCCCTGAAAATCGCTTGAAATCTAGGTGAGCATCGTAATGGTTGACAACTTGATGCTCATTAGATATCTAAGTTACTGGAACTATAGTCAGCAACAAAACTATGCAGTGATCTCTCTGGGGAATTTTGTTGATCAAGCTAGGAATATCAATAACAATGGGGAATCAGTATACAATTAATAATAAAAATAAATACCATATAATATTAAAATTTCTTGAAAATCAATGCATGCAAAAAATTGACTCAACTGTGTACTCATTGTTATTACTAGTTTCCCCAGAGTTCAATATATGGGTATGCTCATCCAAATCTTTTTCCCCTACATCATTAGAAGTCTCTATTATTTCTTTCTGTTATAAAAAAGTATCTGTGTGTTCATTTTTATCCATACATCTACAAGGTAAACTTTGATCCCAACAATTCCTTTTTTCATGAATCTGTTTATTTGAATCATCATTGAGCTGATCAAATGTAGCAACTGACTGCAAACATGAGTTTCAATGAATTTAGTCAATAATAATAAATCTATATTATTAAAAAACAGACACATACAAATTCCAATTAATGCTTATAGCGAAAATAATTTCTTCATTGACAAATATTTTATATGCTTGCTTGCGTGCATGACACCCTTGCATCTACATCATATTGAATTTTTTCGTTCTTCCTTTTAACCTTACTTGGTGATTTGGTAGTGAATTTAGCATTTCCATCTATTACTCAACCTCTTGGCCATGGGGGAATTGGAGGGAGATTGTGCATGATAGAAAAATGGTGATTAAGGCAAGATAGTTTCGATCAGGTCAAGATATTGACACAATCACCAACCAAGCAATAAAATATGTGTTTGGTTCCTTTGATAACTACATCCCATTCATGTTTATTTTCCTCCCTTTTTTCAATTCCCTATAAATGAAGATATTAACAACAATGATGTTAGAATGACTATAAAAACACCTTTAAATAAGAAGCAACAATTTCATATGTCTATCTATTCTAGAAATCAGATCTATGTTTATGCATGATAGTAAAAACATTTATACAAGCAACATACATAGTGACGTCTCCTCTATGCTTTATAATGATGTCCATGTTCACACCAAGATTCTAAATTACAAACAATCATCACATCATCTCATAAATGATCCCCTTACAAATTAATCATAATAAGGAAAAAAATTAGACAAAGATTATGAATTACTTTTACAATAACACAAATAAATATATATACATTGCTTGAGGAATTCTTTGGGTTATGAACTATGTTTGGGTTAATTGTACCAATCCATAGATGTATCGTATCTAAATCAATACTACTTATTATCTGTATGAATTGATGAGGAGCTGTATAATTGAGTTGTAATGGAAAATCTATAAGCATGTGGGAAGACAAGACAATGGTTATCAATTTATAAGGATAATACTTAATTTCCTCCTAATGCAATAGTGTTTAGAAAACTTCATTTATATGTCCAAGTTATTCTTGTAACTATTGATATTTTTATTTGAGTATTGTCCAATTTCCATTAGGACTTACAAGGATTGTGAATCCAACAATGACTTAACAATCAACAAGAATTTCAAGACTTTATCCACCATATGCTCCCACCCTATATCCATTGATCTTGAAAAATGATCCCTCTATTTACTTATTCATAAATCTTTTTCAATCAATTATTTATTACTTTATTGGTTATTCATGAATCATCAAAAAATCAGTTGCTAGAACTTACTAAAAGATCATTTTAGTTACTTATTCATAAAGTTTGTTTAACGAATCTTTTATTAATTATTCATTGCTAGTATATTTAGACACTTGGGAGTTAGTTAAGATCTACTTGGTCTAATGTTTTGTTAGGTAAAAATGTGTTTCTTAGTGTGTTTCTTTATTGTGAATTAGTGTGCATTTGTAGATAGTAAATCTAGTGGTCATGATATGTTCCCAACATAGAGTGATCCGACGGTTCATATTCTCCTCAATCTTAACGGCCGTTGATTTGTGGCTTAACACCCGATTGGTCCATGATATCTATATAAAGAGCATGGAGTTTCATTTTCCGATGATAGATTGTGAGAAACTCTCTTGTAAAATCTATCTGTAATATTTTTTTTTTTGCATTAATAAACTGCTCCAAGTGGTCGCATTGGCTGGGGCCGTGGATGTTTCCCCGTAGGGGTTTTACCACATCAAAAAATCAGTGTGTTGATATTTGATCTGGTTATGTGAGTGGTTACTAAAGGTGTTCATCCTCTGTTTGAATACTTTTTTTGTCTAACATGGTATCAGAGCTTGTTTGAAGACCCTCTCATGTTGTAGATCGATATCGTGAAGCCAAGTTTTCTCATCTCCATTTTCTATCATTTTCGTACAATTATGGGCTAAGAGGACTATTCCATTACGTTCGGAGCACTTGTTTCATTCAGGAACATTTTTCATTTCACTTGAAAAAAATTGTGTTTGCCCACGATACGGCCATTTTAGTCAAATCTGGAGGTATAATGCCTGAATACGCCATTTTTAAAAATTTTCAAAGTATTATTTTGGTTTTATTTCGGTTTTATATTATTTATTTCATGGTTTCTACTCTTATATCTATGTATGCTCTTTTCGTCGTGCCCTGTGAAATCTTGGAAAATCATAAACAGATAGGAAAAGGTGCATTTTTCGGGTAAGCTAACCAAGATCTAACCCCTATTGTCATCGAGAAGAAAAAAAATTTTCTTGTGTGAAAATAGTTTTTTTAAGCACGCTCTCCAAGGCTATATTCAACAACAACAACAACAATCCTCTTGCTAAACAATACAATATGTTTTGTTAGCCCATTTGGTTAAAATTTTTCTTATTAAGTAATAGGTCTTGAGTTCAAGTCTCCTTTTTTGTTAATTTTTTTGAAAAAGTTCATGCTCAATTGTAAAATGTATTTCACTTCAAGTATAAAAGTGAATCATTATAAGTAGCTTTAATATTTTATTTTAAAGTTATCTATTGTCCATGCGTCTTTTCTTTCATAAAGTAACTTCATTCTAAAAGTGATCCCCACTTCTTTTTATAAAAGTGGGTCACTTTTATAAAGAAACTTACACCACCACGTTGTCCTTTGGTTACCGTTTATGCCTTTTTTAAAAAGAGCATAACTTTCACATCTGAAGTTCATTTTTAGTGTCATATTTTTTTTAAACTGCCTAATTTTTCGAGCTCTTTCCATTCATATCATCAGTTTTAGTTTTTAAATCCATATTATCTACATATTTAATATGGATTCTTCTAGTAATCTTGTGCTTACCAGCACCAATTACTTCAAATGGAAATCTCATATGGAGGATTTATTACAAAGTAAAGGCTTGTACCAGATTACCTTGAAAAAAGAAAAAGAACTCACTGATGCTGATAAGAAATTCAAATGGGCTAATAGGAGTGACAAAGCATGTGGACTAATCAAAATCTGCTAATAGGAGTGACAAAGCATGTGGACTAATCAAAATCTGCTAATAGGAATGACAAAGCACGTGGACTAATCAAAATCTCCATCTCTCCTGATTTAAGGTTTCGCCTTAAAGAAATTGATGACCCCGATGAAGCTTGGGAAAAGATTGAATATGTGTTTGGTAAAATCAATATTATTCTAGCACAACAGTTAGAAAATCAAGTACCGAATTTAAGTGCAAGTGATTTTTCTTGTATTGGAGAGTATCTATCTAAGTTTAAAACACTTAGAATTTTATGTGAAGAACGTGAGATAAAGATGGAGGAAGAGTGTTGCATTTATATTATTCTTTCTAAGATAGTTAGTGCATATACTATGTTTGTATCTACATTTTATGCCATGAGGAAGGCTCTAGGGAAATATTATCAAAAACCCACTCTTGAGTCCTTTTTTATTGCTTTGATTAGAGAGGAAGATAATTTTGTACAACTTGGAGTGATCAGCACTGCAGGTACCTCCAACAAAGACTTAGTCACCCAGCATAAAGATAAACCCAAGAATCCCAAGAAGCAACATCCTCGCTACAAAAACAAGCAACATAAGAGTCCCAAACCCACTCAGACAGCTTCAACTCCTAATGGTGACAAAGGAGAAAAATATAAAAATAAGAAGATTGGCAAACATTGCAAATTTTGTGATAAAGATAGTCATGATGAGTCCAAATGTTTCAATAAGATGGTAGCTTTAGAAGCAGCAATGAAAAAGAACAACATCAATATTGATTCTACGTCTTCTTCTTCTCATGGAAATGCACTTTATGCTTATGGTTTCTCCTTCAATACAACTTCTACTTCTTCTTCTAATGAGTGGCTTAATGATTCTGGAGCATCGTATCAAATGTCTCAGGATAAAGACATATTTTTTGCTCTAAATGAATGTAACACCAAGGAAATATTTGTTGGTGATGATAGATCTCTTAGTGTTGTGGGATCTTGAACAGTTCAAGTAGATAATGGTCATTTCAATGATGTATTATGTGTTCCAAGTATTTCTTGCAACCTTCTATCAATATATCAAATCACTCATTTAGGTGAAGGTAAAACCGTAGAGTTTTCACCTCACCAAGTGGTAATCAAGGATCTAAAATATCCTAAGCATATTCTTGCAACTGGAATTGTTGATGATATTACCAGGTTGTACAAGTTTGACAACTTTGSGTCATCATATTTTTCATCAGTTTTGTTGCTCATAGCGATGACTTGAGCAAACTTTGGCATGATAGGTTTGGTCATCTAAACTATCGCTCATTGTGGAAAATATGTAATCAACAAATGGTGATTGAAATTCCTCCTGCTTCATGYAGATATGGTGTTTGTGCTAGTTGTGTTCTTGGAAAACATCATTGGGACAATTTTGACAAACATGCCTCTTGGCACGCCTCGGGCCCTTTGTGTCTTGGTCACAGTGATTTGTGTGGTCCAATTTCTACCCCTTCTTTTTCTGGGTGCAAKTATTTCTTAACTTTCATTGATGAATTTTCCATATGTACTTGGGTTTACTTCTTAAAACTTACGAGAGAAGTTTTTGACAAGTTTTTGGTCTACAAGGCCCTTGTAGAAAAGAAATCTAAACATCAAATTCAAAGGTTAAGAACAGATAATGGAGGTTAATATGTGAACAATAATTTTACAAGTTACCACTACACATGATCCAGATGTATGTCGGTTGCCTCCCACCTATTCCAACTGGCTCATTTTGGCAATTTTTCATTTTGGCAGTTTTTCCCTAGTTTTTGGGTCACTAACTTGTGGGGCCATTTTGAGGCCCTAAAATAGTGTTCGCATAGAACTTTCAAACGGGATATCATGCGCCAAAAAAAAATATCGTATGAAAAAGTTACAAACCCGGGAAGTTGATGTACTAACTTACCCAAATGGGGCCCACATGACGTTTGGCACCTCATCTCCTAGGGTTAGGTTTTTTGGATGTCTAGGGTTTTTGACATTCATGTTTATTGTAAAAAGGATTTCAAAGCCTCATTATAATCATCTTCTTGTGAGTGAGTGTAGGCATCACATTTCTTCTCAGAGATAAGCCGCCACCATTCTAGCAAGCTTGTTTCTACTACATTTTACAGTTTCAACTTATTTCCTTATTGAATAGAAACTAGTTTTACTGTATATCTGTTATTCTATGTTAAGAATATGTTGATAATAATTTGTATTCATTTTGTTCTACAAATATATTCCGGATCAACATAGGGCATCCAAATGAAACACACTATTCCATATACACTACAACAAAATGGTGTTGCTGAGAGAAAGAACCGCACATTAAAAGAAATGGCTAATTGTGTGATCCAATCTAAGGGATTAAATCTAAAGTATTGGGAGGAAGCCATCAACTGTGAAAATGACATAGTAAATCACACTCCCACAAAGGCTCTTAAAAATATAACACTGGAAGAATCTTGGACTAAAATTAAACCAGATGTAAGTCACTTATGTGTATTTGGAAGTATAGAATGGGCTCACATTCCTGATGAGAAAAGGAAAGCATTACATCCTAAAAGTGAGAAGTGTATATTTATTGGTTATTCTGAAGATGTCAAAGGTTATAGACTTCTTCAACCACATTGTAATGAAATTATTATTTGAAGAGATGTTAAATTAGATGAAAATCTCTTGGCCTGTGAGCCTAATTCGGTTGTGTCTTCTTCAACCTATGAGCCATCTTTGGCGTTTATGCATTATTCAGTCTGTGAGCCATATTTGGTGTTTGTGCCTTCTTTTGTTCCTATTCTAGTTTATTCTTCAGATGATGACAGTGAGGATGAAAATCCACCTCCGCCTGTTCACATTCCTCTAGATGAGTCCTTTGAACTTGAACCAGCAGCAGCTCCTCCGCTTCCTAGATGGGTTCGTTCAACACGAGAAGCAAAAAGTGATATTGTCGGTGATCCTTCATATCAGCGTCAAATAGGTTCATAGTTCTAGCGAGCCTCTTCTCTTTTGGCTCAAGTTTCAAAGACTCGTGACACAGAGACATTTATAGAAGCTTCAGGTCATCCATATTGGGATACAACAAGGAATGAAGAGTATCATTCTTTAATGGAAAATGATACTTGGGATCTTGTACCTCTTCCAAAAGGAAGAAAACTTGTCAGATGTAAATGGGTCTATAGAACTAAGTATGCATCAGATGGAAGTGTTGAAATACACAAGGCTCGGTTAGTTTCCAAAGGATTTTCCCAAGTTGAAGGAATTGACTATAATGAAACCTTTTCCTCTATAGCCAAAATGAATTCCATCCGCCTTGTTCTTTCCCTTGTTGGCTCACATAAATGGGAGGTCCATCAGATGGATGTTAAATATGCCTTCTTGCATAGAGATTTAAAAAAATAAATCTACATGGAACAACCTCCTGGATATGTCCAGAATGACTTCAGCCTTGTTTGTCACCTTAATAAATCTCTTTGTGGTCTTAAGAAAGATCCCCAAGCTTGGTATGTCAAAATGGACAGCTTTCTTATTGACACCGGATTCTCTAGATTCCATTCTAATCCTAATGTCTATACCAAGAAAGTAGGAAGCCATCTCATCATCGTTATCCTTTATGTTGATGACCTTATCTTTACTAGTAGTGACTCAAAAAATTTAAACCATGTGAAAACCAACCTTAAGAAGAAATTTGAAATAACAAACTTAGGATTTTTGCACTATTTTCATGGCCTCCAAGTTTTGCAAACCAATTAAGGAATTTTTCTTTCCCAGTCTAAGTATGTTTGTGACCTTATTCATCACTTTCACATGAACGATTGTAAACCATCCCCTTCTCCCTTCCATTATGGATTCAAGCTTACTGCCACCTGTACTTCTCCCGAAGTTGATGCCACCATGTACCATCAGTTAGTTGGTAGCCTCTTATACTTGACTCATACCCATCCTGATATTTCCTTTGTTGTTGGTCTTGTTGCCTGGTATATGCAAACATCCCATGAAAGCCATTGGAAAGCAGCTAAAAGGATACTTCACTATGTCCGTGGTACAGTTCAGTTCGGATACATTAGAGTTCAAGGGGGACTCCTTTATTGGTTGATTTCACTGATTCAGATTGGGCCAGAAACCCTGATGATCGAAAGTCTACTGCAAGTTATGTTTTCATCCTTGGTTCAGGACCTGTCACTTGGGCTTGTAAGAAACAACATGCTATTGCACTTTCTTCAGCAAAAGCAGAGTACCGAGCAGTGGTAAATGCAAGTCAGGAATCCTTGTGCCTTCGAAATATCCTTTCAGAGTTTGGATTCTAGCATCATCATATGACCATCCTTTGGTGGGACAATCAGAGTGTAATGATCCCAAGACATTATGCAAGGATCATCACGGTTTTGGTGTCTTTTTTGAAACTTTTTCTGGTTGTGGTATTTCGTCAAACAGTTTGTTGATCTATTGGTTTACTTGTGTTTACTTGTTGAATGGCCTCTTGATTTTGTCCTTAGGGTTTACTGATGTGTTCATATGTGTGAATGCAACAAAGAACAAGAAGAGACAACCATGGAACATACCTCAACCATATGCAATATGATAGACAAGCCAAAACATCTCAAATCTTCTTTTATTCATAAGATAGAAGAACCTGCTACAATGAAGATGCCAATCTGGAATACTCAACAGATGGCCAAGAAGATCGAAAATAGAGTTGCTACAAAATGATCCCAACAATACAAAATAAGCCTCCAAAGATTGGATAAGAGATGAAGACCAATACCAAGTGCCAAACCCCTCAAGATGGAAGATGCCATGCCCCGTTGCAGTGATGAAGCTCCTCAATATTTCAGCCCTGCTATCAAATATATCTAATCACCCGAAGAAAGATGCCAACTAATAGATCGGCCAACTGTAAGGACAACCTAGGTGTCAAAATCTCCAAATCCACTCTCAAACCCTGTAGATATGAAACTCCTCCACTGAATAGTGCGCCCCACTGGATGAATTAAGCCCTAGATAATTCATCCCTTTTGAAAGAGGCCTCCAAATTCTCTGAAACTCTCCAAAAATATAGATCAGGACACTGCAAGTCACTAGGTGAAGTCTCAAGGTCAGATCTGAAGTGTAAATCCTCCAAACTGACTAGATCTGAATCTCAGAAAAACCCTCCTTCTCTTCAATTCATCCCAATGCTCTAGCAAATCATCTATACCATAAAACTCTCTTAGAAAGCACTAGGAATGATGGTGAAGACCCTGCGAGAAGAACCCAAGTGATGGAATCTCCAAAAACCATGCCAATCTCCTACAACGAATCTCTCTCCAAGAATGGTGCGCCCCTCTTGCTGGAAACCCTCAACTGGTGCACCCTCTCTCTATCTACACATGAAACTAGAGTAGAATTCCCCTGCAACTGAGTAGATCTGGAACTAGAATGGTGTGAGAGAGTATTGCATCTTCGAGACCAAGATTGGGACAAGATAGGTGGAATCTTTCACCACCGAATCATCCTCGAGGGTTTGTTAAGTCAAAACCCTCAAAACCCCCAAGAGATGGGCTTACTAGTTAAAGCCAGATAATAAAATAAGATCATACATGAATCCATGAGAAGAGGCCCTTGCCTTTCCTTTATACTTTTGGCTCACCTTGTACCTCCAAAGTCAGTTTCATTTTATTAATATTTAATTAATTAATTAAATCACTTTAATTAATTAATTAACCTTTTTACCTTTGAAAAGCTCCTTATATCTCCTTGTGGCTTCCCTGGCCACTGAAAGTCACTTCTAGCCATCCCATCCTGTAGTGTTGCTCCTCCTGATTCCAATGAGCTATTACACTGAGAGGTTCCTCCAAGTAATGTGCCCAAAACGACCTCTTCAGTGAATTCCATTGACTTATAGCTCAAAATAGGCAAAATCGTGGAAATCGTCAGAATGCAACGAAACCAAAGCCAACCTATGTGGAATGGCTCATAATGATGGAATATGATCATCAATGCAAGATGGACCCCACAATGCCTCTCAAATACCCCTGTACTCGCTATACATCCATCTGGCTACTCTGGTCATCATAAATCTCTACACTATGATGATGTCCCAAAGTGGGGACATTATAGTCCTCCCTGCTAGAAAATTGCTTGTCCTCAAGAAATAACCAAATCATCTCAAATAAAATACCAGGATCCCATGTCCACCTGTGGGATACATAGTCAAACCCATCCAAAGATGAACAATAGTACACTCCACCCCCTAGATCCCATATCAGGAAATGAACTGCAATACTCTGCGAAGCATAGTCCTGAAAGATATCAACCCTGTGAATCTCCTGCACATGACACATGGCCTCATTTCAGAATGAGTCCATCCTCCAAATCTCTACCAAGATCCACACGACCTCCATCAACTGCACATGTTTATGCCAGCATGAGGTACTGCAAGACCTCTATGAGACACTCGCAAGCGATGCGCTCCTCTCAACATTGAAGATCAATGGAAAGTTAGAATAACTTTCCCCTGCAATGGTCCACTCTCCCCTCTCGGTCAATGAACTGATCAATCCTCCAATCCCTGGGTCCCATGCTAACCTCTGTCAAAAATCCTCATGCTGACACTGCACTACTCTGACCATGAATGTCTACCCCCTGCATTCATCCTGAACCCTCCTCTCCTGGGTCCTCCAGCTGAAATACCTGTGACCATTGGACCTGTTGTCCCGAAACTGTATCAGTGAAGACACCTCTATAGAAGAAGTACCTGTCCAAACATCTCCATGCCCTATCA
>JASDQU010735992.1:73572-102743 GCA_032191745.1 Picea mariana | reverse complement strand
TATTGAAAGTTTTAAGCTTGCATGTTTCTCGAAAATTTGCATTTTAAGAATTTCGGGAAGTCACTGGACTAATTTGTTTTTTTTTGGGGGGATAATCTACTTGTATGCCTGTGTTTATTTCCTTTTGTGTCCTGCTTCTCTTGTTGTCTTTTTCCATTTCATTTCGTGTTATTTTAGGGGGGGGGTTTCTGTACACCTATGTTTTGGTTTGGCTATTATTGTTGGTTACAAATGCTAACCCCTTTGAATGTCTTTGCTCTCTAGTGGACATTAATAAAAATTTCAATTTCAATTTATATTGATTGCCCCAGTTGAAATATTACAGCACTGATAGTTTCTTTCCCGTTTAAGTAATTATCAGTATCATCAATGGTTTAGGCAATTTTTGAAAACTGTTAATGTCACCAGGTTAGAGGTATTCTTGCAGAGCTGGGATATGAGAAATTGGATGATATTATTGGAAGAACATATTTGCTAAGACCAAGACACATATCCCTCATGAAGACTCAGCAACTGGATCTCAGTTATCTTCTTTTTGTATGTAAAAATACACAACCGAAGAATTGTTAAGAGCAATATCTTTTTAGAAATATTCATTGTATGTATAAATGCTTGTTCTTGGCTCTTCAAACTAGTATTTCAATTTTGTTTTCCAGAGTGTTGGACGACCAAAATGGAGGAGCACAAAGATAAGACAACAGGACGTTCATACAAATGGGCCTGTTCTAGATGACATTTTGATGGCAGATCCTCAGGTGACTACAATTTCTATGATCATTAGTTGTCCTAGATGGTCAATACAGACATTATCAATGCTTTCACTTCTAATAAATAGCAATGCTTGTACGTACCAGGCCCACACTCACTGGATTTGCCAGTTTTGAACAGGCATGCGGGCGAGAGTAGGAAGAATGCGTTTTGAGCCACGCCCTTGTCTACAGATCGCGCTTATTTAAGTGGATTTGCCAGTTTTGAACAGGCCTGCGGGCGAGAGTAGGAAGAATGCGTTTTGAGCTCAACATTCCTGCACACCCTATTTTTTTTTTTTTAAGATAGTTTTCACCTTTATAGTTTTGTTTAATCCTGGCGCCACCACATTACATGATGTGGTTGGTGTTGGTGTTGGTGTAGGATCAACTGGTGTTTTATCCTTGGATCCGTAAACCTATGGCTAACAGGTAAAACTACTCTACTTCCATGTAGTATAGTTGATTTTTTTTTTTACAGTAGTATAATTTTATTTATTTATTTATAGTATAGTCGATTATTAGTTATAGTTTATGGCATTTATAAAAAATATATATATAAATTTGCTCTGCCCAAAACTAGATTTAAATATAAATAATGGAAATCAGATTGAAATTGACACCAGAGTTTAAGCGCTAAAACTTATTTTTTGTTTTGCAGGAAAGAGGGGAAATAACCGCAACACCTATTCGTCCTTCAGTTTCTATCCTCAGTTGCTCGCAATCAAAATAAGACGCACAGAGGCGAATGTTATGAGTTTTGTATTTATTTTGAGAGCGGAAACTCGTGAATACACTAACATCGCCAAAAGCATATTGAAAATGGGGAAGTTGTTTTTCTAGTTGCAAATCTCGTGTTTATATCATAACATGGCATAACAGGTTTCTATGTGCAACATCATGGTTTCTATATAACAGGTTAAGAACAATTTAACTAAAGAAATACACAACACAAGCATGGTTCATAGCCCTTTGGCTTCTAGTGTTCGAATCTAGCTCTGATACCAGATGTAATGCTCTTAATTAATTATAACAACCATTAAATTAGAAAACCACAGTAAAATCTAATAATTACTGCATCTAGCACATTCGAAATCTAATTTTTCATATTAATAAAATTTAATAACAATTTACTTCAAAATAATTCGTACTCTAACCTGAACCTGATGCTGTCGCTTGCTTCCTTAGCTTGAATCTGAGGCTGCTCTTTAGGACACCCCAAAACCAACCTCCCTACCGACTAGTAACGCCTAGCCCTAGGACATTAATGGATGTCCTAGCCCTCCGAGCCCAAAACCTCTGCAGCTCCCCGGTGCACTGTAAATTCCACTATAGATTTCACTCTCTCCAATCATCCAAGCTCTTCCCCCTCTCGTAGAATGAATCCCCCATCATCCTTCTCCCCTTCCCTTATTCCTCCTTCACCGCCCTTCCTCCATTAACTCCCCCCACCAAATACCTTATCCCTTTCTTAAATGCATTATCCATTCATTCATTATTTATCCTTACGTATTGGTTACGTTATCCCTTGTGGGATATGTAACCCCATTTAAACATTAAATTTTTATTATCCACCCCTTATTAATACTTTATTAATTAGTTAATTAATTAATAATCAAATTAATCATTAACCATATTGATTTAAGAGTTAATTATACTTAAATTAAGCACAGTCAAGAATAACTAATTAATAACCAATAATTAGTTAAGGTTATTTAATAAATAATTATTGTTTAGCTAATTTTTAGGATTATTTATTAAATTAATCATCTTAATAATTAAGGGTCATTACACCTCATCATCAATGTCATGACATGCCTCAATAATGCGCTCCTGGTCCTCACCCCTGCACCTATGATCTTGTTCCCATGGCCCCTTGCAACTGTGGCAAGGTTGTGTGCTCCTACTGGGCATGGGGTTTCTCTGTTCTTCCCACCATCTAGCTGCTTCTTTTCTCTTCCTATCTGCCATGATGATCCCCTCTAAAATATCCCATTTTCTCTAATGGGGATTTCTATAGGATGCATATTGTGGGAAGGTTATTATAGCCTTAGTTTCCTCACTAAGGTCGTGATACATGATCTCCAAACATGATATCTCAAGGCACATCCTATCCATTTCCTTCCAACTATCCATAAAGACCCCTCAGGTTTGTAGGATTTTTAAGCTCTGATACCACTGTAATGATCCCAAGCCATTATGCAAGGATCATCATGGTTTTGGTGTCTTTTTTGAAACGTTTTCTGGTTGTGGTATTTCGTCAAATAGTTTGTTGATCTATTGGTTTACTTGTGTTTACTTGTTGAATGGCCTCTTGATTTCGGCCCTAGGGTTTACTGATGTGTTCATATGTGTGAATGCAACAAAGAACAAGAAGAGACAACCATGGAACATACCTCAACCATATGCAATATGATAGACAAGACAAAACATCTCAAATCTTCTTTTATTCATAAGATAGAAGAACCTGCTACAATGAAGATGCCAAACTAGAATACTCAACAGATGGCCAAGAAGATAGACAATAGAGCCGCTACAAAATTCTCCCGACAATACAAAATAAGCCTCCAAAGGTTGGATAAGAGATAAAGACCAATACCAAGTGCCAAACCCCTCAAGCTGGAAGATGCCACTCCCTACTGTAATGCTGAAGCTCCTCAATATTTTGGCCCTGCTGTCAAATATTTCCAATCACCCCAAGAAATATGCCAACTGATAGATCGGCCAATTGTAAGGACAACCCAGGTGTCCAAATCTCCAAATCCACTCTCAAACCCTGTAGATCTGAAACTCCTCCACTAAATGGTGCGCCCCACTGGATGACTGAAGCCCTAGATAATTCGGCCCTATTGAAGGAGGCCTCCAAATGATCTGAAACTCTCCAGAAATATAGATCGAGACACTGCAAGTCACTAGGTGAAGTCTCAGGGTCAGATCTGAAGTGTAACTCCTCCAAACTGACTATATCTGAATCTCAGAAACACCCTCCTCTTTAATTCATCCCAATGCTCTAGAAAGCATCTATACCATAAAACTCTCTTAGAAAGCACTAGGAATGATGGTGAAGACCCTACAAGAAGAACCCAAGTGATGGAATCTCCAAAAACCATGCCAATCTCCTACAACGAATCTCTCTCCAAAGATGGTGCGCCCCTCTTGCTAGAAACCCTCAAGTGGTGCACCCTCTCTCTATCTGCACATGAAACTGAAGTAGAATTCCCCTGCAACTGAGTAGATATGGAACTAGAATGGTGTGGGAGAGTATTGCATCTCCGAGACCAAGCTTAGGACAAGCTAGGTGGAATCTTTCACCACCGAATCGTCCTCTAGGGTTTGTTAAGTCAAAACCCTCAAAACCCCCAAGAGATGGGCTCACTAGCTAAAGCCAGATAACAAAATAAGATCATACATGAATCCATGAGAAGAGGCCCTTGCCTTTCCTTTATACTTTTGGCTCACCTTGTCCCTCCAAAGTGACTTTCATTTTATTAATATTTAATTAATTAATTAAATCACTTTAATTAATTAATTAACCTTTTTACCTTTGAAAATCTCCTTATCTCTCCTTGTGGCTTCCCTGGCCACTGAAAGTCACTTTTGGCCATCCCATCCTGTAGTGTTCCTCCTCCTGATTCCAATGAGCTATTACATTGAGAGGTTCCTTCAAGTAATGTGCCCAAAATGACCTCTTCAGTGAATTCCATTGACTTATAGCTCAAAATAGTCAAAATCATGGAAATCGTTGGAATGCAACGAAACCAAAGCCAACCTATGCGGAATGACTCATAATGATGGAATATGATCATCAATGCAAGTTGGACCCCACAATGCCTCTCAAATACCCCTGTACTCGCTATACATCCATTTGGCTACTCTGGTCATCATAAATCTTTGCACTATAATGATGTCCCAAAGTGGAGACATTACACAGAGTGCCATCATGCTCGCCAAATACTCAGTTCAACATAAGCGCAAGAAACACATCGTGCTACACATGCACTTCATCATAATGTTTATTCATGATCAAGTTATTGAAGTCCTCTTTTTCCCTACAGAAGATCAAGCTCCAAACACTTTCACAAATTCTCTTATAGAAGCGAAGTATTCCAAACTTCGATCTATGTTAGGAGTTCAGGAAGTTGTCATCAAGGGTGGATAGGCTCTAATGCCTCCTTCAATCTGTTATTGTGTCAATATTGTAAATCCTTTAATCCTGTCCCAAGTTGTTCTTAAAAGGGGGATGTTAGGATATTTAGACACTTAGGAGTTAGTTAGGATCTACTTGGTCTAATGGATCGTTAGGTAAAAGTGTGTTTATTAGTGTGTTTTTTTATTGTGCATTAGTATGTATTTGTAGTTAGAAAATCCGAGGGTCATGATATGTTCCAGACATAGAGTGATTTGACCGTTCATATTCTCCTCCATCTTAATAGCCATTGATTTGCGGCTTAACACTCGATTGGTCCATGATCTCTCTTTAAAGAGCATTGAGGGTCATTTGCCGATGATCGATTGTGAGAAACTCTCTTGTAAAATCTCTTTTTAATCTTTTTCTTTTGCATTAATAAACTACTCCATGTGGCAGCGCTGGTTGGGGCCATGGATGTTTCACCGTAGAGGTTTTAACACATCAAAACATCAGTGTGTTGATATTTGATTTGGTTGTGTGAGTGGTTATTGAAAGTGTTTGTCCTCTATTAGAATACCTGTGTTGTCAAACATTCACAAATCATTTGAAAAAACTTATATATATATATATATATATAAACTTTTTCAACTTTTTTAAATACAAAATGAAACTATTTTTCTAATTTTTCTAATGTAACATGTTTTTCAATCTTTTGAAATATGAAATGAAACTATTTTTAATTAAATAAAAGCATGTCCACTTCAGATTGTGAAAACAATATGCAACTAATATGAAACATGTGTGTCCATTTTTGGAATATGAAATGAAATTGTTTTTAATTGGTTGACTATAAGTCAATTTAGGATAAAATAGTTTTTGATTAGTAAACTATAAGGCTAATTAGTAAAATAGTGAAGACTTTATGACAATGGTTGAAGCTTCAAAATTGTGGCGGAAAGCCACATAATTCCCTTTCCAACGGGTATTTGATTGGCAGACAGTGCATTGAAGGCCATAAAACACGTGCAGTTCATTTTGACATTTCGGCAAGTTTAAATGAGATCTTCCATCAAAATAACATTGATTAATGTGTAAACCGAAAATCTATTTACAAATGGCCATTAATTGTGGATTATTTGGAGAATGAAATTAGTTATGTCCTATTATAAAAATTTAAATATAAAAATATTTTTAAAATGAAATATAAAAAATGGATTATATTAATTTTAATATAATTTAAATTAAATTAATTTTAAAATTAGTTTAAATTTATTTTGACTTTGAATTTGAATTTATTAGAGATTGAGAGAGATCAAATCTTTGGAGATGCAAACTTTTTTATTAAAGATAAAATATGATATGATATGTTTTATAAATGATGTCCCAAAAGTAAAGAATGTTTCAGTAATGAGAATGTCCTAAAAAAAGTTGACCTCATTAATATGGAAGCCTAAAGCTTTTAAAATATATAAAATGATGATTAATTTAACTTTAAAATTTTAAATAAAATAATAAATAAAGATGATGTATTCATTAATGAGGAGTCTTAATTAAAAAATGTAATTGGTTGATGAGAATGTTTTAGTCAGACAAGATGACTTTATTAATGAAAACTTTTTTATTAAAAAATCAAATTATATAATGAAGGTGTTTTTTATATGGAGGATGTTTTATTTTAAAAATAATAATAATAATAATAATCTATTTTGAAGGTCATTGTCAAGTCAGACATCAAATTGGTGTATGAGACCCTTTTGTTTGTGGTTGTGGTACAAGGGACCCTCTCCACACATCAACTTGACTACTAAAATCTACGAAAGTATACATACCCTACCCCCATCTCGATTTGAACTTTTGTATCAACTTATTTTATTTATTAAAAAACTATAAATAATGGTGTTTTATAAGAAAATGTAAACAAACTCAATAATGCACACTTGTTTTCTCTTTAATTTAAAACTAATATTTTCCTATGGGAATAGGAAAATCTTGTTTTTTGGAGACAGTGGCCCAAAATCTGGCAAGAAATTGTTAGATCTGTAGATTAGAGTGATTATTTATGGATAATCCAAGTTCCCCAAGGGTTTTTCAACATGTTGAATCCATTTCTACATTCAAAAATGGATTTTAAACAACAAAAAATAGTGATTTCGTGAAAAATTTTATCGTTGGATTCCGACAAAAAAAGTCATTTCGTAAAACATTTAGACAATGCATTTTTATATTGCTTTGATTAGGTTGTGCTCTTTTTTCTTAATGTGGGAAAGAGATGGATTTTGAACTATATTTTCCTATGGGCATACCTGTCGTAGTAAAAATAAATTTATGTAACATATGTCATTGATCTAGAAAAGACTTATTTCTTGTTTGAAATTTGATTGTGTTATTGTTTAATACATGGGGTTTGGCATTTGAAATACTATTCTTACATGAAACTACATAGATGGGAATGCTTTTTTATCCATGATAAGACAATCTCACAGGCTAAAGCACAAAATTCTCAACAAAAACACAAGCTTTGCTTTGCAGTGCCTTAGTCATCATTGAAACTCTTGCAAGCATTCTATATGAGGATTTGCAAGTTAAAAAACGTTTTTGGGCAAACCAAAGGTTATATGGAGGGTTTGTAGTTGATCCAAATTGGCCAAACTTCACACTCAAGTGAAGCAAGGCCAGAATCCGTCAATGCACCAGACATTCTATTGGATTTGTGATGCAGCCCCCCTTCTCTCCTAGGGGTTGCGCGACCTCCTGGTCTAGGATAGTTCAAAACACTGAGCCAAATCGGCTCTTTGGGCCCCTGCTGGAACCCAAAACCACCATAAACAAGCCCCTTATCTCCTTAGGTGCAGTTTCTATGTAACCCGTGGGCCATTTTCTTGGTTCTCTTTATAAATGCAAATTTCAGTGCTAGCTCTTTCTACTAGCCCCTTTCCTCATGCAACCCCGGGATATGACCCAGGGCTTAATATTCTAAGCGCTTCATAACTTCGAACTCCTAGCGTTCCCCCTTCACGTTGTGGCCAATTCTACTGGAGTCATTATCCTCCGAAACCATGGAGCAGGATAAACAATCCTTGTTTCCCACCGAGATTGACGACTCAGTCTCTTTCTTCAGAATATGGGCTTCGGTCATTTCTACAACAACAAACTCCACAAATCCTCCAAAGTGACTTTTCAACGAAGTAAACCTTTGTCCTCCACGGGTCCCCTCACAAATCAATGGTACACGCTCTTCTTTGGGATCAATGATCCACAATAACCTCGGGCTCCGGTGCTTCGGGAAGTTCTAAACCACCTCTCACAAAAACCTCTGGAATGCTAAGTCTCTGGACTAGCAGATCTTCTTCCACATGTCCTTTTCCAATGGATCACTAGAATGACTTCGGGACTCTGTCCTTCACGAGTCCTCACACCTCCACTCTCCAATTCCTCCGAAGTACTTAGGTTCTAAAGTGCAGGATCTGGTGACACTTGTCCCTTTGTCTTGGACGACCTATATCTGCTTCGGATTTTGACTCTTTCGGGAGTTCTTGGATCCTCACTTCTCTACTACTCTCCGGAGAGTATGACCTCCATAGTGAGGTATCCTCCGCCACTTGTCCCTTCGAATGATGGAAGTTCCCAATATACTTCAGGACTTCGACTATCCCGCTCTCCTTGTGGACTTTAAAAGGATTAAGGCTCATGCACTTACCTGGATCCAACAGATGTTGGTCCTTCGCGATCAAATACGACGGTTGGGATCTGTTCTCCTCCTTCGCATGCTCCTTTTGGTGTTTGGACAGGGAATTTAATGGTCCAGATATTCTCCTTGCAGCTAATCTGACAAGTGTTGTTTCTCCTTCTCCCGAGCTTTAGCTTTCTCCCAAGTTGGAAGAATTTTCAATTGTCAAAGGCTTTGGCCTTTGGTTCTCCTGTGAGCTTGGCTACTTTGAGTCTCGACTTGATTTTCCTCCTTGAGCTTGAACTTGTAATAAGTTCACCTGTGTGCACTCTTGGCGCAATCTACACAACTTTGAACCAGTAAGGTTCCTTATCCTCTACGCGCCTCGTAGAATCTTTTTGCACACTTTCACTATCTCTCTCGATATTTGCAGTTGGTTGGCCTTCCAAGGGACTTGGCCCTTCTGCTTCCCTTAAAAGGATTTATGCCTACTCCTGGCAGTCTATGCTCATCCTCCTGAGATTTTTGAACTTGAAACAAGTTTGCTCCTACGTGCCCTCCTTGCATTTGTCTGAACCTTCAGAATTTCTAAACACTTGTCGAAGTGTTGGCCCGGTTCATTCCTTGCATAAGTCTTCCTCCAGACTCTTGATCTCTCTCAGGTTCACTAATGAACTCCTTGCATCCGCCTAATGCACACCTTGTAGAGCTTCTTCCCCCAGAGTATTCAGTAAATCTAGTTCACGTGAGCTTCAACTGCTTGGACCTCAGAGGTCTCTGTCCCTTTTTTCCTCGATGGGATATATGTTCCCTCTTGGAAAATTCTTCTCAAAGCACTCCTTGTTGAGATTACAGAGTGTTCGGTAACTCTAAAGTATCTCTCATGTCTGTCTCTCAGGGTGTTTAGTAACTTCGTGGGTGTCTTCTCCTTGACACCCTTCTCTTACGGACTCGAAATAGAATCCTTTCGTTCACACTTACACCTACTCAATTCCCACCTGGAAGAGTCTTTTCAAAGTATTCAACAACTTTAGTTGTGCTTTCTCTGCACATTCTTTCCTCCAGAGTATTAAGTAACTATGAGGCTCCTTGAGTCTGTAAATGTTCTCGTATGCCCACCTGGCATGTTCTCTTCTGATTCATAAGAGTTTGGATGCGCACTCCTTGCACTAGCTATAGAGTTTCCAATATAGTGTTGTGCACTCCTTACACAGCCTAAATAACTCATAAATAATACAACAACCTCACAAAGATAGAGAAGTCTATATTAACCCTGCAGATGGAAACCTATCATACACATCTACAACATAAATAAACATAAACACACACAGATAATCATTCATGAAACACAAAGAAACATACACAGAATCATATGCAGGAAAAAATGTTGTCTCTTATTAACATGAATGTCTGTTTATAATGGGTGTAGGCTTGAACTACAACTGAGTATCGACTCTCATGTCCTCTCAGCTTACAATTATTTTTCTTCCTCTTCTTTCAACAGCCTCTCAACTACTTTCAACAACCTCTACTAGGAATACATTACAAATCTTTATACAAGAGGAGACTCATCGAGTCTTTCCCTCCAACTACTCTAGTGGTGTCTAATCACTATTTACAAAGTCTAACTACTCAGGTAGATTACATTGAATGAACATTTACCTCTCATATCTAAGGCCAAGATCAAGATATGTTCCAACTTAGCCTAATAAAGGCGACTTCATCTACTTCCTGTACAAAGGCATCAATTTGGCTCTATCAGCCTGATAGCATTTAATTTCTTTAATTACATTTAAAATTTAAATTTGAGGTAAAAATGAGAGGGCTAGCACCTCTCTCCTCCTTGAATGTGCATGGATGTGTTGAATAGTTGGAGGGTTGTTGAGGTGGAGCGATGCTCCTGCATCATACTCCACTGCTAGGAAAATCATGAGTTTCTGCTCATGGATCCCTCTTTTCCATTGTTGAAATCCCCATGGATCTTAAACTCTCCCTTAGATTTTTCCACCTGCTCCTCTGCTATGTTATTGTTGCTTCTTCCATACTACAATTGCAGGTTCTCTTATGCTTAGCTTCTCCTTGTTGATCTCTTGTGTTGATCTCAACATCAACCTCCTTATCTGCTTTATCACCCCTTCCAGCTGCTACGTTGGCTGGCTCCCTCTTTGCAGACTGCTTCGTTGCATTTCCTCATACTGATCAAAGGGAAGATCATATTGATCCCACATGTTGTCTTCTTCTTTTGTGGCCTTGAATTTCCACTATGTTGCATACTCCAATTATTCAGTCTCCTCACTGAGATGTTTCTCAGCTTCCTCCTCTAACAGATTGACTTCTGTCAGCTCTACTTATGCTGGTATATCTCTAGCTTCCTCTAGTTTCTCCTCAAACTGGAATTTTTCTCCAATCTGCATGATTGTCTCCTCGTATCCAATTTCTGGTTCAAGATTGTTCTGCTAATCCTCCAAATTCTCCAATTCCATCTCCCATGGAGTGAGAATCTTAACTGTGTGCTCTTATTTTGTTGTTACTTGGGTAGATTTTGATGTCTTCTCCTTCTCCTCCTTTATGACATTCAGTGTTGGTTTTCCTTCTGCTGCTACATCTGCAACACATGCCCTAGCCTCAACTAGGATGCTTGGAAGGAATATATGAATTCCCCCAACGATTAGAATGCTCCTCTGATCCTCCTCCATTAGCTCTCCTTGATGATATGAACTCCTAGATGAGTTCATTTATTCTCCCTGTCCCACCTGGAAATATGGGACTTCTCCTTTGTCGTCTTGGAAATCTATGAGATCAACTGATCTCACCTCATTTCCCACCTAGAAATTTGAAAGTTCATCACTACCCTCCTAGCAGTCTATGAGATCTCTTCTTGATCTCATATCCTCATCGTTGAGGTTTTCTCCAACTTTTGGTTCACAAACACAAACCAACGCCTCCTCTATGTCACTAAGGTTTTTAACATGCCTTATCCACTTCTTCAACTCCTGGCGTTGCCTTCAAGCCAAGAACTTCTGAACATGCCACTTAGCCCTCTTCTTCATGGGCCAATCATACCTCCAACATACCTGGGAATCTTGTTGCATCTTCTGTGTTATCATGTCAAGCTCTGATTTGATTTCTTCAATCTCTTTATCCATCTCTACCTTGCTTTTTTGTTGGCAGTCATTGCCTTGACCACGCCTATGGCCTTCATCAGTCGTTTTTCTCCTCTACCTACCCTCCTAGAAAGTCTGTGGATTACCCTACAACTGAGAGCTTCTTCAACTTCTCTTGAACCCCACTTGGATGTTTGCTTGACTGCTACACACTTACAATAAATCACACACAGAGCATCAACACTATGCCTTCCTTCATCTGATGTCTACAGGAAAAATTTAAACCTCTGATACTACTTGATGTTGTCATACTATCTCCTTTGTCTCCTCCCTTGCCTATGATCTGTAAACAAAATTTATGCTCTGATACCACTTGATGGTATCAGACATAAACTTTTCCTTATCTCTGATACCACTTGATAGTATCAGACAAAACCTTTTCCTTGGATCTGATACAACTTGATGGTATCAGACATAACCTTTTCTTAGGCTTTGATACCACTTGATGCTATCAGACAAAACTGTTTCCTAGTCTCTGATGCCACTTTATGGTATCAGAAAAAACCTTTTCCTAGGCTCTGATACCACTTGATGGTATCAAATAACCTTTTCCTAGGCTCAGATACCACTTGATGCAACCCCTCTTCTCTCCTAAGGGTTGCGCGACCTCTCGGTCTAGGATCGTTCAAAACACTGAGATGAATCGGCTCTTCGGGCCCCTGCTAGAACCCAAATCCACTATACACAGGCCCCTTATCTCCTTAGGAACAGGTTCTATGTAACCCTCAAGCCCTTTTCTTAGGGCTCTTTATAAATGCAAATTTTGGTGCTAGCTCTTTCTACTAGCCCCATTCCTCTTGTGACCCCGAGCTATGACCCTCGGCTTAATCTCCTGAGCGCTTCGTAGCTTCAGACTCCTAGCGTTCTCCCTTCATGTTGTAGCCAATTATTCTGGAGTCACTATCCTCTTAAACCATGGAGCAGGATCAACAGTCCTCATTCCTCGTCGAGATCGACGACTCAGTCTCTTTCTTCAGAATACGAGCTTTGACCGCTTCTACAACAGAAAACTCCACAAATCCTCTGAAGTGACTTTCCAACGGAGTGAACATCCCTCCTCCACGTATCCCCTCATAGATCAATGGTCCACGCTCTTCTTTGGGATCAATAGTCCACAATAACCTCAGGCTCTGATGCTTAAGGAGGTTCTGAACCACCTCTCACAAAAACCTCTGAAATGCTAAGTCTTCGAACTAGAATATCGTCTACCATGTTTCCTTCTCCAATGGATGGTTGGAATGACTTTGTGACTCCGGCCTTCGCAAGTCCTCAGACCTCCACTCTCCAATTCCTCTGAATTACTTGTGTTCTGAAGTGCAGAATCTAGTGACACCTGTACCTTTGGCTTGGATGACCCAAATCTGCGTCAACTTTCGTCTCTTTTGGGAGTTCTTGGCTCCTTGCTTCTCTACTACTCTCCGAAGTGTACGACCTTTAGAGTGAGGGATCCTCTACCACGTGTCCCTCCGAACAATTCACAGTGCCAATATAATTCGAGAGTTCGAAACTTCAGCTATCCCACTCTCCTTGTGCACCTAAAAAGGATTAAGGCTCGTGCACTTACCTGGATCCAATGGTTTTTGGTCCTTCGTGCTCAGATCCGATAGTTGGGATCTGTTCTCCTCCTCCATGCGCTCCTTCTGGTGTTTGGACGGGGAATTTAACGATCCAGATCTTCTTCTTGGAGATGATCTAACAATTGTTGTTGCTCCTCATCCTGAGCTTTAGCTTTCTCCTGAGTTGGAATAATTTTCAAGAGTCAAAGGATTTGGCCTTTGGTTCTCCTGCAAGCTCGTCTCCTTTGAGTCTTGACTTACTTTTCCTCCTTGAGCTTGAACATGGAATAAGTTCACCTGCGCGCACTCTTGGCGTTGTCTACACAACTTTGAACCTGTAAGGTTCCTTTTCCTCTGTGTGCCTTGCTAAGTCTTTGTGCACACTTGCACAATCTCTCCCTAGCTTTGCAGTTGCTTGACCTTCTAAGGGACTTGACCCTTTTGCTTCACTTCAAAGGATTTATGCCCTCTCCTGGAAATCTACGCTCATCCTCCTAAGGTTTTAGAACTTGAAACAAGTTCGCTCCTACGTGGACTCCTTGCACTTGTCTGAACCTTCATACTTTCTCAACACTTGTCAAAGTGTTGGCCTGGTGCACTCCTTGCATGGGTCTTCCTCTAGACTCCTGATCTCTCTCAGGTTCACTAATGCACTCCTAGCATCCGCCCAATCCACACCTTGCAAATATTCTTCCCCCAGAGTATTCAATAACTCTGGTTCACGTGAGCTTCAACTTCTTAGACCTCAGAGGTCTCTATCCCTTTATTCCTCGAAGGGATATATGTGCCCTCTTGGAAAAATTTTCTCAAATCACTCCTTGCTAAGCTTACAGAGTGGTCAGTAACTCTAAAGTATCTCTCATTTCTGTCTACCAGGGTTTTCAGTAACTATGTGGGTGTCTTCTCCTTGATGCCCTTCTCTTACAGACTAGAAACAGAATCCTTTTTTGCACACTTGCACCTGCTTAATGCCTACCTGGAAAAGTATTTTCGAAGTATTCAAAAACTTCGGTTGTGCTTTCTCTGCATAGTCTTTCCTCCAGAGTATCCAGTAACTCTAAGGCTCCCTGAGTCTGTAAATGTTCTGGTGTTCCCACCTGGCACATTCTCTTCTCACTCATAAGAGTTCAGATGCACACTCCTTGTGCTGGCTACAGAGTTTCCAATACCCTGTTGTGCACTCCTTGCACAACCTACAGAACCCATAAATAATCCAACAAACTCACAAAGATAGAGAATTCTATCTTAACCATGCAGATGGAAACCTATCATACACATCTACATCATAAATGAACATAAACACACACACACACACACAGATAATCATTCATGAAACATAGAAAAACATACACAGAATCATATGCAAGAAAAACTATTGTCTTATTATTAACATGAATGTCTGTTTACAATGGGTGTAGGATCTAACTACAACTGATTCTCGGCTCTACTCTCCTCTCGGCTTACAATGATTTTTATTCCTCTTCTTTCAGCAACCTCTCAAGTACTTTCAACAACCTCTATTGGTCATACGTTACAAATATTTATACAAGAAAAGACTCATCGAGTCTTTCCCTCCAACTACTCTAGTGGTGTCTAATAACCATTTACAATGTCTAACTACTGAGGAAAATTACATTGAATGAACATCTACATCTGATATCTGAGGCCAATCTCAATATCTGTTCCAACTCATCCTAATAAAGGTGAATTCATCTACTTCCTGTACAAAGGCATCAATTTGGCTCTATCATCCTGCTAGAATTTAATTTCTTTAATTACATTTAAAATTTAAATTTGAGGGAAAAATGAGAGGGCGAGCACCTCTCTCCTTCTTGAATGCGCATGAATGTGTTGAATAGATGGCGCGCTGCTGGGGTGGAGTGATGCTCCTACATCAATTTGGGTTTTTGTTTTGGAAACCCACCACCTAAAAGATTTCAAAGAAAACAAAGAAAGATTCGGACCAGTCAATGACCAATTCCTTGCAACGCGAAAGACGAAGCAGGGAAACGCTAGCCTATAAATATAAATTGTTAGAATAACCGATAACATCTATGCCATCTCATTTTCCATGTCATTTGTTTTTCCATGTGGATTATGCATCATGCCAACAAGTTGTTTACCCGATCCCAGTAACAGCGGAAATACCATCTTAAGCCATTGATATGATAGGTTAAGTAGTTTGTTAATTCGTTTATGATTACATATAAATAGGATATCCAAAGCTAGCAGTAGTAAGACCTCTATCTTAAGTAGAAAAGGTAGAGGCATAGTAAGTAACACCTGCAACTTACCTTTCCACCAGTAGTATATCCGGTAGCAAAAGTAGGGGTTGCATAACAAGTAGCAGAAGTTGGTCCACACACACTTTGTCTCATGATTACAAGGGTCTAGTATGTGTTATTTACACGTGGATGACAAAACATGGGTGAAGTAGTTTCGTAATGGCATTTCCATTGTACACATAAGCACTTGTCGAATTAAATTACTCGATTTGCATGTGCAAAATGTGTTGCATTATTTTTTTTCCCCGAAAAAGTAGTTGCCTTTCTATTCAATTGAATCAAAGGAAACTTTCCGATACATATAGTCTCAGAGCCATTACAACATACTCATTATGATCTTATTATGTCATTAATGTGAATTGAACCCAGGTGGGGAGGATAAAAATCATTCCTCACAACCATCCAAGCTAAACCATCATTGCATTATTATTATTGTGATCGTAGAAAACTAATTGAATAATATGGATCATAGTACAAGGAAGCATAAATGAATTTTCAACTTGAATTTATTTGGATGCAACCTTCCTCCATCGTTGTGACAATAAGAAGTTCATTTTATTGCAAATCATATTGGAGAGAAATATATTAAATTAATTTAAAAAAATAAACAAAAGAAAAAATCAATGCTTAATGTTATACCTTTGGAAGGCGGCCAATATCTAGCCTGCTATGCAGTTAATATGCAGTCAAAAATATATCAAATGTTATATACCACCGCAAGTAACAGTTATAATAAATTATATCTGAACTACAATAGTATATCAAATTCTATATACCACCCGCAGGTATAATAAATTCTATCTGAACTACAATAGTATATCTAATGCTATATACCACCGCAAGTTGCAGGTATAATAAATTTTATCTAAATTAGTTTTGGATGTGATGTGTAGTAATGTTGCATTTGAAATTTGTACATCTCAATAGTTGATGAATTGTTTGTTGGAATTCATGGTAGGTTATGAATGGGTAGTTGGAATCGTTCCATCGGTATTCTGAAAAAAGGGTAATAGCTACAAAGTAGCTAGTTCCTTCTGTAAGATTATGTATTGCACTTTTAAGAACTAATTTACAAGGTTGAGATCTAAAATTCGATTCACATGTAACCTTTGATAACACAAATGATAAGAACATACAAAATAATTTTTTCTCTTTGGTTGAATTCATAATATGTGTTGGTAATTGATTTTAAAATAAATAGCATGAATAACAAAATTACTTAGTACCCAGTATTAAAAACAAAAACCACAAAATTGCTATATATGTGTTTTTTAATAAAAATTTCAAAAAAATAGTAAGTTGTCTCTATTAATGTATACATTGTTGATAAACAAATTGTTTAATGCAAAAGAAAAAGAATACCTTGTGGAATTGACAAAATGTGATTTAATTTATAACTCATGGCATATACATATTATGCTCTGATTTTGTTGTGAACAATATTCAATGTTGTTAATCTCAATTTGACAAATTCTCTTATTTACATGGGTTTGTATTAAAATGTAACTTCATTGAAATCAAATCATTGTTTCATATTTTTGACACCTATATTACCAATTTCTGAAATTCAAAATTCAATTCACATGCAAACTTTGATAACACAAACAATAACAACATACAAGCTACTTTTGTCTCTCTGGTTGAATGAATAATAAAGTTACTATGTACCTATTTTTCAATAAAATTACAAAAAAAAAAAAAAAATCTTACTATCTCTTTTTTAATAATTTTTTTCAAAAAGAATAATAAATTGTGTCTCTGTTAATGTAAATTTCAAAAAACATAATAAGTTATGTCTCTATTAATGTTTGTATTGTTCATAGAAAAATTGTTTAGTGCAAAAGAAAAAGAATAGCTTGTGGAAGTAATAGAATGTTCTTTGATTTACAATTCATGGAGTATACATATTATATTCTGATTTTGTTGTGAACAATATTCAATGTTCTTAATCTCTTGATCAAACTCAAATGTTTAATTGCTATAAATTGTCAAGAAAATTGTGTTTGAGATTCAAGAAAAACTAAGCATCTGCAAAGTCTTCAATCCTCAAAATTCAGCAAAGTCTTCAATCCTCAAAATTCATATTGTCTTAAAATCTACAATGCACTAGAAACAAAATAAATAAAGACTAAAATAAATTTCACAAATAAATATATTTAAGTTTAAATATTGCATTAAAAAATTTTATTGTAATTTAAAACAACTTTCATATAACATGAATTTGGAAAATTTTAAAGCTAATGGGAAACCATTTTCTTTTGGAAAACTAACTTAAGTAGCATAACAAAAAAACATGGCTTTATAAACATCTATACATGTAATGCTTAAGATGTTATAGGTTAACAAAAATAACACTCCAAGATGATAAATAATTCAAACCCATGTAAAACAAATTTAGGTTTTGCTAAATAGTCCAAATCCAACTAAGATAACTTTTCTAACCAAATATAATTTGAAAAACAAAATGTATAATAGAAAACACCAATTCCGAATAAAAATCGCATAGATATTTAAAATCTAGTGCTCATGCGCCCTAGTCAGCAACTAAACTGATATTACCAAATGTATATTAGTTTATTTATTATAAACACTTAATAGCTTTTAGTGAGATCATTTAAAAAAATGTCCAACTCCGAGTGATTTTAAGATTGTGCTCATTCTCTTTGAAATGATTAAGATTATTGTTAGGTTGCATGAAAGAGGGGACGAATATTGATTTTGGAAAAGGATAGTGGTAAACTACATTTGATGGCCAAACTATCTTGTGAGGGCCCTACACCTTCTAGCGTGTGAATCTTCACTATTCGCAAGGCAAAACTCCATCCCAACCACTAAGCCACATCAAAAGGAAGCTTTTGTGTCCAAAAAAATGTCTTCTTTGACCACATTGTTTATTCAGAATTTCTATAACATCATTGTGTTATATGTTAAACAATTGAGATTTATTGTGTTGAGAGAAGTAGCTTGTTTGGGTGGAAGAGATTTTTTTGTCACATAATATTAAGTACATAATGCTAATAAAAATAATGAAGAAAACTATGGCTAGTTTCTAATTCATCATTCTTCTTTATACCGACAATATTGTTCTTTTTTCTAACTGTATTGTTCTTTTTGTGAGGTCTCAA
This sequence comes from Picea mariana, assembly GCA_032191745.1. Taxonomy (NCBI): domain Eukaryota; kingdom Viridiplantae; phylum Streptophyta; class Pinopsida; order Pinales; family Pinaceae; genus Picea; species Picea mariana. Next base: position 84,071 of record JASDQU010735992.1, on the reverse strand, counting down.
AGATATTTGTTTTAGCTTTGGTATGTAAATTAATAATGATAAGAAAAATGTTGCAATAACAACTTAGGGGAAGTTAATTTGTACAAGTATCATGGAGTTGGCATTCATTGCAAACTCAACTAAAGTTATAGTGTTGATTTATAAAATATTAATGGAGAATGTCAAACCTATCTTGGTCTTAAGAACGGATGTAAAGCAACATAGTTTTAACTCTAGGAAGAAAAGAAATCCCTTTTTGACACACTTCTTCATCTAAATATCTTATATGGACATGAAGTTTGGGGTTGCAACATTTCTATAAAAACTTGGAGGAAAATCCAACAAATCTAGAAGCATTTATTAATTAATAATCTTAAAATTAAAAACAATACATCTTATCCAATCCTTTACTAGAATTGTGTAACATCCCGCTCTGGCGTGCACCTGATGTGGCTTATTCTTTGAGGACACTTGCGTGCAAGTGATTCGGTTCATTATATGATTGACTTATTTTCCTATGGATTAGGATGATGTTGTGGATATGATGAGATGTTATTTGATTATATTTGTATCAGCAGGTGCTATTGACTGGTTTCTCCTGAGTGTAAAGGAATTTGGACCAATAGAGGATGTCGATGGCATCAATGGACCTCCTTGGACCTTAGATCGAGTTAGGGAGTGGATTGTTTATGGTTTGAGTATTTTTGTTATTTCATATGTGACATATGATTGGTATATTATGATGTTAATGGTAAAAAACAAATCATAACACAAATATGAAAGATCTAAATTTTATAGATTTAGTGCAATATAAAGAGTCATTGCAATATATTGTCACCTCTTGATTTCCAAGTGTCAACTAAGTTTGAATACCAATTTTAATAGAAGAATCTTGTTAATGTTTGGTTTCTATTGATATCAAGAATGATCCTTATACTACCTATGCCATTAGAATTTATTAATGTTGAGGGATTAATTATAGTTCTCTATTGCGCCTCTGATTATAGGTGTTCCCTGGTTGGATGGTTTGGGTAATTATTGTGTCCTTAATTATTATCAAAGTATGACTGATTCTTTTATTTTATTCTCTAGCACCTTGCAAAATAAAACCGACTTATCCTATGCCTTGAATTGTTGATGTGGGTTAATGCATTAATGGGATGGAAACCTTGCGCGCACTAATTTTTAAAAGTAATGTTTAATGTTATACCCTAGACTCCTCGTGTGCAGCAGAACCTTTATGTAAGGACTGATTAGAGACTTTAGACTACTTTCACGTGATGAATTCAAGTGGTGGTGAATGAATGTGGTGATTATATTTCCTTGCACTTCTGTATGCAGTCGCTTACCTTGCACGTCCTCTTATGTGGTCATATGATGGATTAACAACCCTAGATAGCATCATTAATGTACTAATGAATGATGAATTAAAAACTTTTATTGCACCATTAAATTATTAACGAATGATTGTTGTAGACTTCAAACTGCTTGTGCAAATTGAAAATGATTTGATTTATGATGAGTCCTACGAAATATTCCTCATGCACTGTGTTAATTGATTTTTAGAATTGATGGATTGAGGTGTCAACGATGTTGAATGTTCATTATGATGTTTTAATTTTCCTAACACTGCTAAAAAAAACAAAAACATGTTGTTTTCACTTGGTTGTCATAATGACGGGGTCATTACATATGGTATCAGAGCGGGTTCAACCCTGCCACTATGGATAGCCACGCCTTCCACTGAATTAAGCCCTTGATTTTTACTCAACGCTAATTGAATTATTAACGTGTCCTTGTGGTAATCACGGTTAGAGGACGTTGTAGAGATTCATGGCGTGGTGCCATGGGAGGAGGCACAACGCCTCTAGTAGCACCTGCGCTAGAGGGGTCCAACCCCTAAGGAGAAGAACAAGTCTTGAGCATGAGAGGATTGTCGCGCAGGATGAGTTGGGTATAATAAGGTCCATCCATGGAAATTTCATAGGCCTTGACTAACCATCTGTACTAAGATAATTCTAGGGAACCTATACCCCTGAGGGTCCATAACGCGCCCTGGCCAGTACTGGTCACATTCCCGAAAAAATCTAGAAGATTAAGTTCACGAGTTCACGAGTGCCACAGACGGCTCAGTTGTTGAGGCATGGCTGGAGATCAAGGCGATGTTCTTCATGCTTCACGGTTACGACCTCCAGCATGAAGGTCTGCATAGGCGGTCTTCAGCTAAAGGGGAGTTCTCTTCTATGAAGGAAGATGCTCCTACCTCAGATAAACATGGTAGTCGAAGCTATGTTAGGGGAACAGTTTGAGGAACGGTTCCAGGAGGAGTAATTGTCATAGGAATTCATTAAGCACTAGCTTGATGAGTTCAGTGCCTTATGATAGGGTGGTCATATGGTGCCAGATTATGAGACCATATTTATGAAGCTACTTTCGTATGCCTCGTATCTGAACATGAAGAAATTGGAGATCAACAAGTTCATGACCGAACTTAACTCCAATTTCGTGTGAAGGTGAGGATCTAAATGACTCGAACATTGCACGAAGCAGCCTAGTAGGCCTCTTAGATAAGGAATATTTAACCGTGGAATTCCAGGCAGGACTTCTACAAGACCATTTGGACTGACAACATATCGTGCGCAGAAACATCAAACGTCGACCAGACCAAACCTATTGGTATCGAGATACGTCTATAGGACCCTTGTTCAAGACACCTTAATGATAGGTTCCTCAATACATGGATCCCTACATGGGACCACCACATCCACGAAAACATTGCTACCAGCCGTCGTTTAGGCTTGTCAGAAGAACAGACTAGGATCTTAGGCTAGTGGGCCAACAGGTTTTATTATGGGGCCAATATTATGGGATCAGAGGTGGGTGATGGACATGTGGTGAGTCACCTTACTGGCAAGATTGTCTGGTTGAAAGGGCCCGAGCGGTCGAGTCAACAAGACAAACTACCGTGGCGGAGATGGGCAAAGCCCATAGGATTCAAAATCGTAGTAAATAACCGCCAGGTCGAGCCCCATTCCACTGTGCTAGATGCGTCAGGTGCCATCTCCAAACGAAATTTTAGTATTTGTTAGATATCGATGCTATAGAGATCTCTATTTCTAGCACCGCGCTGAAGGGATTTAGGTAAAGGCATTGGACCGAACGAGTTTAGATTCGTCAAAATGGCTTCAGGTGCCAATGAATGGTTGATGAAATGGGTTTGAATTGTTCTTTAAGCTGGGGATTAGGTAACAAGTCCGACCTACATCAAGATATTAAGATATTATGATGACATGATCAATATGGAGGGGTGGGACTTGCATGATGTGATACTCAATGGTAAGATGAGGCGGTTGAGTTGGACTAATGATGAGGCACGGAGACGAGTGATTGTAGGAAGGAACCAGGGAGTTTCCCTAAGGTTCATATCCTCCCTACAGCTTCGTAAGAGCATGCGCAAGGGATGCAAGCTATATGTGATCCTTGTGTTGAACGGAAAGGGAAAGGCGAAGGGAGTAGAAAACCTTATGGTTGTACAAGAATTTACACTCATGATTCCCAAAAGAATTTCCAGGTGCTCCTCCTGAAGCCAAGATGGAATTTACCATCAAATTAAAATCTGGAACTAAACAAATAGCAGGAACACCTTATCGGATGTCGACCCCTGAGTTACAAGAGTTGAAAATGAAACAGAGGGAGTTGTTGGACCTAGGAATTTACGTCCAAGTGTGTCACCTTGGGGTGCACCTTTTATTCTCATACAGAATAAGGATGGGTCATGGAAGACTCTATGTTGAATATCATCCTTGAACGAGGCAAAATTCAGGAGCCCGTATCTGTTTCCAAGTATAGATATTTTTCTTGATCAAATGAAAGGCATGACAGTGTATTCAAGATCTATTGGAGATGAGGTTATCACTAGTTACGAATGAAAGAGGAATATATTCCTAAGACCACTTTCAAAATGCGGTTCGAACACTACGAGTTTACCGTTTGGTCCTGGGGACAAAAAACAACCTAGGGGTAACCTTGAGCTTGATGAAAGGGGTGTTCTGCGAATATTTGGACAAGTTGTTCAAGTATTCATAGACGAGCTTTTGCGCTTGGTAATACTGTGTTTACAAGAGAATGAATGACGGAAAACTATCGAAATGCTCTTTTTACCTATCAAGGACTCATTATCTAGGGCATGTTATCTTAGATGAAGGTATCGTTGTGGATCCAAGGAAGGTAGAGGCTATTAGGGAATTTCCTGCACTGACGAACATACCAAAAATTCGTAGCTTCATGGGTTTAGAGGGATATTATCAATGGTTCATCGAGGGTTTCTCAAATATAGCAAATTCGATTACGAAATTGCAGAATAAAAACGAGAAGTTGTATGGATCAAGAAATGCATGGAATCATTTCGAAGGATTAAGGATTTTTTGAGGACATCACCGATACTAAGGGTCCCTGACATGGACGAGGACTTATTGTTATGCATAGATGCATCCAAAGAAGGCTTAGGTGGAGTCTTGATGCGAGACGATCAAGTGATAGCTTACATATAAAGAAAGTTAAGGAATCATGAGGACAACTACATGACTTATGACTTAGAGTTATTAGCCACTGTGTATGCCCTGAGAGTGTGGGGACACTACCTTATTGGACGGAATTTCGAACAAAAAAAATATACTATTATGGTTTACAACACATTTTTACGCAAGCGACTTGAACATGCGACAAGGGAGTTGGTTAGAAATGCTTAGCGAGTATGATTTTGAGATTACCTACATAAAAGGAACAACAAACAGAATGGCAGATGTGTTGAGTCGGAGACCACACACAATTTTGGTGGTACCTCTTTAGAATAATCTGCATGAAATGATTCTAACTTACAATGTGATGATGGTTGGTATCTAGAGGTTAATGAATTTATAGGAAAAAACACCATGTTGGTACCAAAATTGAGGGATATACTGTGGAAAATGACAGATCATTAAGATATAATAACCGGATTTACTCACATCCCAATGACTAATTGAGAGGTTTTATTTTAAACGAAGCTCATAGAGAAGTGTACATGGATCATCTTGGAGTCATGAAGATGGGGGTAGACCTTCATCCATCATTCTTCTGGTAGGGATGAAGGCAGACATGGTCGTCTACATGGAGGGTATCTAAGACATCAGCGAGTGAAGTCTGAATGTAGACATCTGATAAGATTAATACAGCCGCATGCGTTTTCGGAGTCGAAATGGGAGGTCATTTCGATGCACTTTATTGTGGGGATTGTCGTTAACAGAAAGGAGGCATGACTAGATTTTTGTGATAGTTGACACTCTAATGAAGAGTGCACACCTATGTCCCTGTGCATACGACACATCAGGTGCCAAGTATAGCTAGAGTCATATCAGCAAGATATTGAGACTTCCAGATGAACCAAAAGAATCATATCCGATAAGGGAATCGATGTTTGCAAGACGTTTTGGATGAGTTTCCCAAGAGGCCTTGGGAACACCACTGCAATTTAGTACAACATGTCCCTGACATAGACAGGATGACCGAAGGAATGAACCAATTTTGGATGGTTGTGTTGCGTATGTGTGTGTTGGTCCAACATAAACATTGGGAATAGTTCTTTCCATTGGCCAAGTTTGCATTCCACAACAACCAACAAGGTACCGTTTAAGATGGTGCCATTTGATTTTCCTTATGGACAACCGTGTCAAATGCCTTGAGTTGGGATTGACTCGAGGATGGGATCCTGGTAGGAACTTAAGCGATCCAAGAATTGAAGGAATAAATACAAAAGGAGATGGAAGCAACACATGATTGGAAGAAGGGTTTTCGATGTGCATCACGTTGACCATAATTATGAAGGGCCTAATGGCTATTCGTGCCTCATTATTGAGGCGTTGTGTGATGTTTATCTTGTATTTGTGTGTGAATTTAGGTCAACGACCCTACGCATGTGATTGAATTGAGTTATTGGTGGATGTTGGGCGAGGGTGCGCTCACGGCGGAGCCAATCCGCATTTTGGACCATTGCATTCAACAACTACGGCGTCAAACTGTCGATCAATTCAAGGACCAGTGGGACGATTATAGTCCACACTCGACTACCTGGGAGGGCACATATGATATGCGTCAATGGTTTCCATTTTTTTTTTATAGTTAGACATTTAGATATTGTCAGATGCTTTATTTTTGCACTTGTATACTGTGAAACTTTAGGATGAAGTTTAAAACAAGAGGGGGTGTATGTAACATCCTTCTCTTGTGCACACCTGATGTGACTTATTATTTGACGACATTTGTGTGCAAGTGATCCAGTTCATTATATAATTGATTGCTTCTCTTATGGATTAGGATGATACTGTGGTTATGATGAGATGTTATTTGATTATATTTGTATCGACAAGTTCTATTGACTGGTTTCTCTTGAGTGTGTAGGACTCTGGACTGATTGAGGATGTCAATGGAATCGATGGACCTCCTTGGACTCTGGATCGAGTCAGGGAGTGTATTGTTTATGTTTTGAGTATTTTTGTTATTGCATATGTGACATATGACTGGTATATTATGATATTAATGGTAAAAAAAAAAAGCATAACACAGATATAAAAGATCTAAATTTTACAGAGTTAGTGAAATATAAAGACTCTTTGCAATATATTGTCACCTCTTGATTTCCAAGTGTCAACTAAGTTTGAATACAAATTTTAATAGAAGAATCTTGTTAATATTTGGTTGCTATTGATATCAAGAATGATCCTTATACTACCTACACCATTACAATTTATTAATGTTGAGGGATTAATTATAGTTCTCTATTGTGCCTTTGATTATAGGTGTTGCCTGATTGGATTGTTTGGGTAATTATTGTGTCCTTAATTATTATCAAATTATGAATGATTCTTTTATTTTATTCTCTATCTCCTTGCAAAATAAAACCGACTTATCTTGTGCCTTGAATTGTTGGTACAAGTTAATGCATTAAAGGGATAGAAACCTTGTGCGCACTGATTTTTAAAAGTAATGTTTAATGTTGTACCCTAGACTCCTCGCGCACAACGGAACCTTGATGTAAGGACTAATTAGAGACTTTAGACTACTTGCACCTGATGAATTTAAGTGGTGGTGAATGAATGTGGTGATTATATTTCCTTACGCAACTTTTGTATACAGTCACTTAACTTGTGCCTCCTCTTATGTGGTCATATGATGGATTAACAACCCTAGCTGGCAACATTAATGTACTAACGAATGATGAATTAACATATTTTATTGTCCCATTAAATTATTAATGAATGATTGTTGTAGACTTCAGACTGCTTGTGCAAATTGAAAATGATATGATTTATGATGAGTCCTGTGAATGATTCCTTGTGAGTCATGTTAATTGATGTTTAGGATTGATGGATTGAGGTTTTGATGATGTTGATTGTTCATTATGATGTTTTAATTTGCCTAACGCCGCTAAAAAAAAATGCTTGTTGTTGTCACTTGGTTATCGTAACGATGGGGTCGTTACAAAATTGGAATTTCACCCATTGAAAGTAAACCTATTATTATGGGCCTAATCCACAAAAACAAGATAAATAACATGAATGATAGAGGATTTTTAGAATGGATTTGATTTCTAGTGAAAGTCATGTGAAACTTAATAAAGGTAGTTAAAAATGTTGTTTCTTTCTTAAACCATTGGAGAGTACAAAGGAAAACTATTTTAAAAAATAATGTTACAGTTAAAAGCACCATCACAACTAAATTTAAAGACAAATTGTGGTGTAAAAGATAAATATATAATTAAAAAAGTTAAAGTTATATAAAGAAACCATTAACCCAAATTAAAAGATATAAATTATCTTTCATCTATATTTAGTTTAAACAAAATATTAACTTAGCTAAAATAAAAATAAACTCTCACAACTTTAAAAATGAACTCCACTAAAACTCAAAAATAAAAATAAAAATTCTCTCCACTTTTTTACCATAAAAATTAAATAACCAATCAATCTTATTGTTTAATAAATCAAAATTAATATTTCCATTGCAATCAAAATTTTAAAAAATATAGTTATTTTAAATTAACCTATATCCATACCTTTTTCCCACAAATATATTATATATGAACTTTAATACATGTAAAAAATTATCATGCATATCTACGGATCTACGGATTATTTTTAAGGTCATGGCCAAGAAACACACAAAATTGGTGTATGAGACCACCTCTGCCCAACGATTTGATTAATAAAGTCTATGAAGATATACATACCCTACCCCCTCTAGATTTGAACACGTAGTATTTAATATTCTATAATATATATGTGGTATATAATTAAATCCGCTTCGATTAACATGAATTTGTACATAAGTAAATAACACTTTATGTCGATATAATTCAAATAAAAGAAAAAATCTAATGACCCAACTCATTGGATGTCAATGATATTATTTAGATTTCATTATGCAATTAATTTGGTAAAAATTATTGTGCTGCGATACACCGACATAACGGACATAGTAAATATTATTTAACGTTTTAATACTTGAACAAAGTATCTTTTAGACTTTTAAAAATTAGTAAAAAATTGTCTCCCTTCTTTTATGTGGACCCGTTTGTAAGATTCTAGTTTTCTAATCAAACTTCTACACTACATATTTTTTATGACATTGTATTTACTCCTAAATAGAGATTAAAGGCATACTTGAAACTACAACAGCATGTCTATATTTTTACGTTTCTTGGGAACATTTTTGTTTACATACATGTGTAATACCACGTTATCACACACATAATGCAATTCGAAACACTAATCGGGAATATTTTATGCATTAATTTTAAATAAATCATATTTCTTAACTCTGAGCCATTGCAGAGAAAGTCGACCCACTAGGTCACACTTACTAATAGGTATATGAACAATATAATTTTATGTTATAGATTTGATAATGGATCAAATGGACAAAAGAACCTCATAATGGCACTACTGCATTGCAATGTTAATCATGTTTTGCTTATCACATTATGGCATCAGGGTTCATTCATCACATTGTGAGATTAGCTTTTGTTTGTCACATGACATCGTAAGGTTATGCTCATCAAATTATGATGAAGGGGTTTTGTTTGTCACGTTATGGTGTTGGAATAGGTTTGTCACAGTCCAACTGTGGGTTATGTTCATCACATTGTGATGTTGGGAAATGCTCATCTCATTGAAATGTTGGTCTATGTTTGTCACATTGCCACATTTGGTTGTGTACATCACATTGTGACAATGCGTTGTGTTAGTCCCATTGCAACATTTGGAAATGTCTATCACAATAAGATGTCAGGATATGTGCATCACATTGGAATGTGAGGATATGTTTGTCATATAAAAACGAGAGGGCAATGTTCATCACATTGTGATGTACATTTATGTTCGTCATATTGTGATGACATTATTATGTTCATCACATTGTGAGGCTATGCTCGTCACATTGCGACGTTACTATGTTTGGCAGATTTCAACGTTACTATGTTCGACACATTACGACATTTGGAAATGTTTGACACATTGCGACCTTGGGATATGTGCATCACAATGCAATGTGAGGCAATGTTCGTCACATTGCAATGACAGGGTGATGCAGGACACACTGCAACGTCTAGAAATGAATGTCACAATGCGACATCATAATATCTGCATCACATACTAACATGAGGATATGTTCGTCACATTGCGACAATAAGGCTATGCTCATCACATTGCAATGTTGTTATTTTTGGTAGATTGCAACGTTACTATGTTTGACACATTGTGGCATTTGGAAATGTTTTTCACATTGTAATGTCAAGATATTTGTATTACATTGTAACATGAGGAAATTTTAGTCACATTGCAACGACAGGGCGATCTGTGACACATTGCGACCTATGTTGATGTTCGTCACTATCCACATTACAAAGACATGGCTATGTTCATCACATTGCGATGTCTGGGAATGTTTGTCAAAATTCAACGTTAGGATATGTGCATCAAATTGAAACGTGAGGATGTGTTTGTCACATTGCGATGAAAGGGCTATGTTCATCACGTTGCGACACTCGTTTATGTTCGTCACATTGTGACATTACGATGTTTGGTAGATTGCAACATTACTATGTTCGACACATGGAGACATTTGGAAATGTTTGTCACATTGCGACGTCAAGATATATACATCACATTGCAACATGAGGAAATGTTTGTCACATTGTGACAACATGGAAATGTGTGACATATTGCAACATCTATTTATCTTTGTGAAATTGCGACATTATTGTTAATATCCACATTACGATGACATGGCTATGTTCATCATGTTGTGACATCAGTTTATGTTTGTGACATAGCGATGTTACTATTTTCAGCAGTTTGTAACATTACTATGTTCACCATGTTGTAACATCCAATTTTTTTCATGAGATTGCAACGTGGGGGAATTTTCATCGCATGAGAAGGTTGGTTTATGTTCGATATGTTACGAGAATGAATTTTTGGCAAATT
>JASDQU010735992.1:51954-73519 GCA_032191745.1 Picea mariana | reverse complement strand
ATATATATATATATAACTAAGTGTTTCCTTTCTGAAAAAGATAGGAACTTTGAACTAATGTGATATATATTACATAGAAGACAATTTATATTATATAGAAGGAAATTTAGAATCATACTTTTTCTAAGGACATTGGTAACATATGATCTTAAATTGTAAAATTTATTTCTTGCAAATAAGCATATATAAAATTAGAATATGCATTTATGCATTTCTCTTATTGGTGTTGCAAACTGTGATTGTCAGGAAAACACAAAGGAGGGGTTAAAAGAAATTATGATTTATTGGAACACACCTAAACCTTGAATATATTTCCTAGGGATGGGACATCAAAATTTTGCTCTCCTTAACACCTCAAATCCTCTGTTTGAGGTCTTCATCCTCTTCTAATTACCCACAATGTTCTAATGACTGCTCCCAGGCTCAAATCCAAGCTTTGGGTTGCAGGTTATGGCTCCCTAAAGCTCTTAGGGAATTATCGCCTCGTGATGCGGCCAATTATTTCAGGAGCACAATCCTCCTGAACCACAGAAACAGGATCAACGATCCTTGTTCCTCACTGAGATCTACAACCCAATATCTTCGTTCAAAGATTCAGGCTTCGACCGAATCAGCATGCACACTCCACAAACCCTCTGAAGTGGCTTTATAACGGAATGGACCTTCATATTCCACATGTCCCCTTGCTAATCAACGATGCACACTTATCTTCTAAGATCAAATTCCCACAACAATTTCAGGCCCCAATGCTTTGGGAAATTCCGAACAACCACCACGCGAATCCTCCAGAGTGGAAAATCTTTGAAGTTCACAATCCGACACCATGTGTCCTCAGAGAATCGACAGCTCCAATTCACTTTGGGACTCCATACTTCGGTAGTTCCCAAGTATTCACACTCACAAATCTCCAGAGTGGAATATCTCTTAATTTCACAATCCAACGCCACATGTCCCCAAAGAATCGATGGCTCTAATTCACTTCGGGAGTCCAAGATTCGATAGTTACTGAGTCTTCACACTCGCAAATATCTAGAGAATAAAATCTATGAAGTTCACAATCCAATGCCACGTGTCCTTATAGAATTGACAGCTCCAATTCAGTTCGGGACTCCAAGCTTCAAAAGTTCCCAAGTATCCACGCATGAAAATATCCGGAGTATTCGATCTCCTAACATGCATCCTCCACTACTAACAGTTACAATGAACTTCGACACTTCGACCTTCGAGATCTCTCGACTCTCGAAACAAGCCTTCCTCCAGAGTGATAGATCTCCTGACACCTGTCCTCTGAGATCGATGGCTTGGGTGAACTCCGACATGCTGGTCTTCGAGAGTTCTATCTCCTCCAACTCTACCTTCTTCATGAGTGGATTTTCCCTGAAGTGGCAGATCTTCTACCACACATCCTCCTTCATGGACGACTGATATGACTTTGTGAATCCGGCCTTTGGGATTCCTCACACCTCCATTCTACAACTCTTCTGGATTACTTCTGCTCCAGAGTGAGTAATCTGGTGACACTTGTCCTTACCAATGGATGGATCAAATCTTCTCTGCTACTTCAGGCTTCAGGGATTTTTGAAGAACCTCACTTCATTTCCTGCACTAACGGCTAGGATCTATTCCAGAACTAAAATCCCTTTGGACTCTCTACAATATTACACCCCAAATCCTTTGGAGTCCTGAAGTCCTAGACTCCTAGAGTTCCGGTCAATTCACCAACCACTCTGGCTAGTCGGCCTCGTACCAGGGGCTGACACCTGTAAATGGTTAGGGGTGACACGTGTCACATTCCAATGGGTCTATAAGGTATGTGATATGAACGAATATGAGTGACACATGGCATGTCAAACTTGGGTCCACATCACCCTGGATGATGTCACTACACCACATCACTCTGGACTGATCATCCTTCATGCCCTTCTATCTCACAGCTAAGGTAGGTCCATGTAATCCTTGGATTAGTGACCTCTTATACTTCATAACGTCGGTGTTTCAGGATTTTGTGGGGTAAACTTTTCTATCCTCCTGGAGTTGGTCAGCATCAGACTCACCACTGCCTAGATCTGATAGTTAATAATAATCCTGAAGTGTCCTCGAATCAACAGCTCTCGTCATTTTAGGCTTTGACGTTCGGGAGTTTTGTGATGCAAACTCCTCCTTTCTCCCAAAGTTGGTCAAAGTTGGGATGACTACATCATGAATCCAATGGCTATGAATGAACCCAAAGGTTCCCTAGATCTATAGTCCTGGTTACTTTGCGACTTCGACGTTCGGGGGTTTTTTCTTTACTACCACTTCATTCTCCCATAGCAATATATCGTCGAAGCACTGTGTGCGGTTCCCTCCTCCTAAATGATCGAACAGTAGGAGGGACTCATAACGATCTCCCCCAGATCTATGGCTCTCCTCCACTTCGTAACTTTTTCCTTCGGGGAGTTGATTTTATAGCCTCTCTATTCTCCTAAAGTTGAACTTTGTCGAAGTACCATACGCGAAACCTTCCACTAGACGATCGATCGGTCGAGAAGGGGCCCCAATGGACTCCCCAGATCAACAAATCGCGACCGTTCATGACTCCGACAATTGGGTAATTTCGAGAGTTATGAATTTTGACATCCCTAGGATTCGAGCTTCCTAACTCCAAAGCCATCAAGAGATAGCTCCTTTCAGACTTAATGCAAGGTTTCTAGACCCTAGTTGATTTGGATTATTTTCGGCATGAAATGAGATTGAAGATAATAAAGAAATGCACAGAGATATCACAGATATTCAATAATATAATAGAAATGTATCAAATATGCAACCATAAACACAGATATACAGTAATACTGAATTTCTATTAATGAAAGAAATGTACAGAGAATGTAAAAATACAGAGTGAAAGACTCGCTAGAATGGTGGCAGCTTATCTCTAAGAAGAGATGTGATGGCTACTCGCATTCGCAAGAAGATGATTACAGTGAGGCTCTGAAGAAATTTTTACAATAAACAGGAATGCCAAAAACCCTAGACATCCAAAAACCTAACCCTAGGATATGAAGCGCCATAAGTCATGTGGGCCCTGTTTGGGTAAGTTAGTACATCAACTTCCCGGGGTCGTAACTTTTGCATACGATCTTCAATTTAGGCGTATGACAGCTCGTTGGAAAGGTATCATCGAGGAGATTAATTTTGGGGGCTCAATAATGACTTCGAATATCATTGAGAACCTTTATCTTGAAAAACCTTCATTTAGGCCCTCAAAATGGCCCAGAAATTTAAAACCTGCTAAAAATAGTAAATTGCCAAAATTGCCAGAAAATTGTTTTGAGCCAGTCGGAAAAGGTGGGTGGCCACCGATATCCACCTAGATCAATCCTACCTCCTTAGGAAGAAATGGTCTCCATTTTGTTGAGTTCCTAGGGGAGAGGGAAAAACATTTGTTGGATCTGCATCTTGGTGAGCTGCTTGTATTGCTGGAGACGTCGTGCTACTTAGTTTGTGAAAGTCTGTCATGAACTTGTTGAAGATGAGGTTGTTCAACAGGTCGAGATACATGAGAGGAAGGTGTGCAGAAGGAATATTTGCGCTTTAATGCAACCTTGTCGACCTGCTTCTGTTGGATGGAAGGTGCAGGGGGTGAAGCTGTAGTGGTTGCAGTGTCCTTTTGTTCCCCTTTTGAACAGATTGTGAAGAAGATGAATTTTGCAGTATGAGATACTACCTTGTGACACTTTTTAGGTGGAACAATAGTTGGAACTACCCCTAGTATTCTGTAGAGATGACCCCCAAAAGTAACAATGACACTACGGGATCGAGACTCATAAACAACATGGTGTCTCCACATATATGGTTGGGCCAAGAGAGCATCAAAAACATCTAGTGGGGAAACATCACATAATACCTCATCCTTTAAGGGTTGGATTCCATATGAAAATCAGCACTATTGGTTGACACGGATATCTCGTTCTTGCCGAAGCCACCTGATGTTGTATGGCTACGGGTGTGGTGTTGTCGACAATCCCAACTATTTGACGACCTCTGCTCAGATGAGGTTTTTCTGGCTTTTGCTATCAACAATAAAATGCAGTGAGGTCCCCTTCACCCACATATGTGAATGAAAAAGGTGCTCCCCCTCTTCGGGATCTGTTGGTTCTTCTGGTTGAATTGTTGTGATCACAACAATAGCAGTGGGGTCTGCGTCAATGATCTATCCTTTACCAGTATTTTCATAATCAGATTCTGAATCAGGGTTCAGCTCCTTGTCTTTGATCTCGGCCACCAATGACTATTTTGAGCGACATTCATCAGTGTTGTGCCAGGGGATTTTGGGGAAATCACACCATTTTTCAGTGTCCTTATTTGTCTTCCCGTGACCCTTATTTTCCTGTGTCTTGGAATGGTTTTCGGGAGACTATTTGTTAGGGCCATCTTTGTCATACTTTGGTTGTTGCGGATTTGCAGACCCGAATTCCTGTTTGTTCTGGTGCTTAAATTTCTTCTCAATTTTAACAGCATATCGATAAGTAGCACCAAGTGATGAGATGTCCAGAAAATCCATTTTAGTCTGGATGTATCTATGTAGAGCCCCAGGGTATTTCAAAACCAAATGTCACTCGAAGTCTTTGATACCCATCTTGGTGCGCAAGGTATGGAAGGTATTGGTGAACTCCAGAACTGCTTGGCCTCTCTCTTACCGCAGTGTGGTCCATCTCATGTACTGGTCCTCATAGTTGCCAATAGGGTAATACTATTCTTTACCGCATCCATAAATAAATCCCAAGTGGGATCGGCCCCATGTATTCCAGAATCCTCTGTGGAAATTTTCTCCCAGTAAGTTTCCCACCAATGTTTGACATGAGGGAGAGATTTAAGGAGTGCAAAGGTGATCTTTTATTTTTTGGAAAAATTTTGAACAGAGAAATAACCTTCTAGCAGAGTTAACCATTTTTCTATGGCTTCTGCATCTATCTGTCCTTCAAATAAAGGAATATAAAAAATAACTTGTACCTTGAAAGATGAGGTGCCTCAAAAGTGGTCGCTTGATGAATATGCACCTGATTCTATCGGTAGGAATTTAAGGATGTGGGAAAAATTCTCCATCATTTCATCCCTCTGTTGCGTGAGAGCTTGAACAAGTAACAGATTGATAGGATCGCCTGCTCCATTGTTTTTATTTTCTTCTGCCATTGAGGGTTTCTTGGGTGTGCGATAGCAATTGTCTTCAAGAGAGACAAGCTCAAGACCCAACTTGATATACTCAGACCTCGTCGAGGACATGCACTAAAAAAATGATCAAGAGCAGACTGCTCTGATACCATTGATCCAGATTATTTTCGACACGAAATCAGATCGGAGATATAATAGAGAAATGCACATAGATATCACAGATATTCAATAATATAATAGAAATGTATCAAAGATGCAACCATAAACACATATATACAGCAATACTTTATTTCTATTAATGAAAGAAATGTACAGAGACTGTAAAAATACAGAGTGAAAGACTCACTAGAATGGTGGCAGCTTATCTTTGAGAAGATATGTGACGGATACTCGCATTCGCAAGAAGATGATTACAGTGAGGCTTTGAAGGCATCTTTACAATAAACAGGAATGCCCAAAACCCTAACCCTAGGAGATGAAGCGCCAAAAGTCATGTGGGCCCCATTTGGGTAAGTTAGTACATCAACTTCCCAGGGTCGTAACTTTTGCATACGATCTCTGTTTTAGGCGTATGATAGCTCATTGGAAAGGTATCATCGAGGAGATTCATTTTGGGGCTCAATCATGCCTTTGGATAAAATTTATAACCTTGATCTAAAATAAAACCTTCATTTAGGCCCTCAAAATGGCCCCAGAAGTTAAAACCTGCTAAAAATAGTAAATTGCCAAAATTACTAGAAAACTATTTTAAGCCAGTCAGAAAAGGTGGGTGGCCACAGATATCCACCTAGATCACTGGTCATATGGACCCTCTGATGAATCTTAGACTATAATATCTACTCTTAGCCGAGATTTGGTTAAGGTCGTGGGAGCGAGCCCAATGTCTCTTAGGCTATTGGTTTTAAGGAAGTGCCTTCCTAGCTCACAGAATTTTAAGTTATGAAGTAGGGCAGGGTAATTTCATGGAATTACTGAGACAGTAGCGATGCCAAGAGGGTTGCTCCGACTCTGGAACAGTGAGGTAACTCCCTGGAGAAAACACCTTCAAGGGTTAAACTGGAGCATATGGAAAATCAAGCAGAAGCATAAGTCCTCAAGGATATAAATACATACACATCACTTGATCAGTCAATACAGAGGCCAATCATAAACATATACATGCATGCATTCAGTCAATATTCCATTTCAAAGCACAAAGCATGAAAACACTTATCAGAACTAGAAGACGTGATGCGACTACTGAAAGGGGTGCCAATTTCCACCCAACCATAGGCACAGTCACTCCTAACGGATTTACCATTGGCCACCCCCGAGCTAGGCCACGATGCTTTGAGATTGAATATTTTCTTCCATCTCAATGAAAGTTAGGGACGAAGGTTACTCTCCTTCTCCCGACACAGAAAGAGATAGGGATGAAGGCTACCCTCCTTCTCCTTGAGTTAGTCTCTATTTCTTGGGATCATAACTCACTCTATCTTCAGTTCTTCCTCGAACCCGAGAGATTATTCTCTCATCTCTACACTATTTTCTCATCTTTCCCTTCCCACCACACCTTCTTTTCTTTCCTTCCTCAACAAGATTGTGTGTGGCCTTAATTACTAGTCTGTGGTCAGGTCTGGAAGCCTTACATATGGTTGGGATTCCCCATCCCCTCATTAACTCTTGAGGAGGTCTTCCCACCTACCAGTCTAACTGTAATCCATTCCTGTGTCAAGGGTTGTTCTAATCCCGAGCAATTAAGTCCATCAAAGTATTGGTCTCATGGAGGTTAACGAAACCATTCATGGTCCCCTTCACAATCTATTTCATAGCGTTCATGGTCTCTCTCAACACATCCCCCTTCCAGCAATCATGCAACACTTATCCATTTTCTAGTAAATAACATAATTTACATTCATCGACCTTTTATACAAAGGTCCATCAAATCAAACATTCACACATATTGAGTTTTCCATAGTCTCTTGGCCAATATAGTTATATTTACAAACTAGGGGAAATAGGGTGTTACAAATCCCTCCCCCTTAAAGGAACGTCATCCTCGATGTTATATATGTCGACATGCTCTGTATATACAAAAGTAAAAAAAAATGGATATGCATGTCTCATGGCATCCTCCATTTCCCACGTAGCCTCATCTGGGCCAAAGTGTTTCCACTGCACCTTGACCTGTGCAATGGTTTGGTTTCTGAGTGAGATTTCCTTCCTATCTAGTATGCATTGAGGTTCTGGCAGGAATTCTCCCTCCAGCTCCACCTGGATCACGGGCCAGTCAATTATATGATTAGAATCATGTACATATTTCTTCAATAATGAAACATGGAAAACATTATGTGTCTTTACTATGGGAGGGAGTGATATCCTATAGGATACATGTCCCACTCTATATAAGACTTCAAAGGGTCCACAATACCAAGGTTCCATCTTGGCACAAGTTCCCATTCTTAGGGAACTCTTCATGGGCCTAAATCTAAGATAGACACGGTCTCCTATCTTGAACTCTCTGGGAGTTTTGTTTTCGTCGGCGTAACTCTTATGTCTATCCTGATCAATTTTCAGATTTTTATTTATCTAAATCACTTGTTGTTCCATTTCTTTCAGCGTGTCAGTTTCAATTGAAATTCTATTCACTAGATTACTCCAGCTGATTGGAATCTTGCACTGTCTACCATAGAGGACTTCAAAAGGGCTCATCTTTAGTGACTCTTGATATATGTTTTCGTAGGAAAATTATACCAATGGCAGGTAGTATTGCCACTACTTAGGCTAATGAATTACATGCATCATTAACATTTCTTCTAATATCTGGTTTGGTTTACTCTTTTTGTCTTTCCATCGGTTTGAGGGTGATAGGTTGTGATAAACAACAATTTAGTTTCAAAACCATCCATTAAAGACTTCCAAAATATTGAAGTAAATTTTGTGTCTCTGTCAGATACAATCTCCCTAGGCATGCCATGCATTATGAATATCTCCTTCATGAAGATGTTGGAAATATGTATTACCTTGCAAGTTGACTTGACAGGAATGAAGTGAGCAAACTTGCTCAATTTGTCTATCGCTGCCATGATGACATCATTCTGCTTGGCCGATTTTGGTAATCCGGTGATGAAATCCATGGAGATGGTTTCCCATTTATATTCTAGAATTGGTAGAGGTTGTAGCGACCTGGCTGGGTGTCGGTGTTCTTCCTTAACTTGTTGGCATTCTAGACACTTATCTAGATAGTCAACTATGTCCTTTTTCAATCCAGGCCAGTAGAATTGTTTCCTAGTGATCGTGATCATTTTATGATAACCTGGATGACCCGTATATGGTATCTTGTCTAGTTCATCCATTATGAACCTATTCAAGTCATCACAACTTGGAATATACAATTTGTTTATTTAGGTCAACGTGCCTTCATCAAGCATCTGATAGCCTTCATACTTTATCCTTGTGGGTTCTTGCTTTAGATATGACGTTACTGTCTTGAAAAATGCATATGTTTCTTGTGCATTCCTTACTCTCTCCCTAGAATTCGTTTCATAGGTTCTTACCACTGCCAAGTGAATCATTTTCATACTTCTTCTAAGTGCATCAACCACCCTATTTTCCTTTCCTTTGATGTGTTTGATTTTGAAATCAAACTCACTAAGGAGAGCCATCCACCTAGCTTGTCTGGCATTGAGTTTTGGTTGATAAAATAGGTGACTCAACCCAGAATGGTCTGTCATAAGTCCAAATCTCCTACCCAAGAGGTAATGCCTCCACATTTTTAAAGCATGCACTATGGCACCTAACTCTATATCATGGGTCACATAATTGATTTCATGCTCAGTCAATTTTCTGGATTCGTAGAAAATTACATGCCCTTCTTGCATAAGGACTCCTCTGGTCCTTCCTTAGATGCATCTATGCACACAAGGAATTCATTTTCAGGGTCTGCAATCTTCAGCATGGGTGCATGGGTTAGAAGGTATTTCAGTTTTTGAAATATTTCTTCACATTCTGATGTCCAAGTGAACTTAACCCCCTTTTTTCTAAAGGGAAGTGATTGGATAACCAATCTTGGAAAATCCTTTTAGAAACCTTCTATAGTATCCCACTAAGACCATAAAGGACTTGATATCAGATACATCCTTTTGGGTAGGGAATTCCATGATAGATCTGATCTTATCAGGGTCTACTGCCACTACTTCTTTAGAAATGACATGGCCTAAGTAATGGACTTGCTTCTGGAAAAAATCACACTTGTTAAAATTAGTGTAGAGTTGTTGCTCTCTTAGTATTTGTAGTACTAATTTAAGATGCTCTTCATGGTCCTCTTTATTCTTGGAGTATATTAGGATATCATCAATGAAAACCAATACAAAGTTGTCTAGGAATTTGCTGAGTACATTATTCATCAAGCACATAAAAGCGGCGGGGGCATTGGTTAATCCAAATGGCACCACCACAAATTCATAGTGACCATACCTTGTCATGAAGGTTGTTTTGTGGATGTCTTCATCCTTGATTTGGACTTGATGGTATCCAGAACTTAAGTCAATATTTGAGAAAATGGAAGCACCCCCTAATTGGTCGAACAAGTCATCGATTATTGGCAAGGGATACTTTTTCTTTATGGTTGTTTTATTGAGTTGTCTATAGTCTATGCACAGTCAGAGCATGCCATATTTATGTTTCCCAAACATGGTTGGTGATCCCCATGGAAACACATTGGGCCGTATGTATCCTTTGTTCATCATATCCTTTAGTTGTAGCTTGAGCTCAATTAGCTCTGGTGTACTCATCCTATAGGGCGTTCTAGACACTGGCACTACTCCTGGTGCAAGTTCTATCAAGAAGTCAATGCCTCTTCTTGGAGGTAGACCCAGTACCTCTTACATAAACACGTCTTTATACTTTCTTAATATTGGGTGGTCCTATAGGTTTGGTTTGTCATCCTCAATAGATTCCAACACCTATACTGCATATAGGGAACATCCCTTTCTGCAATGCTTTTTCATTTGAAGGGTCGATATTCATCTCACTGAGACATCCTTTGAATCCCTTGGAGGGTTATATTTCTCCCTTCTTCATTTACACATTCTAAAGTTTTATAGTAATAGTCCAACTTAGTTTTATAAGAAGCTAACCAGTCCATACCAATCAACAGATCATAAGACCCTAGGGGCAGTATGTTAAGGGTCGCTTGGGTGGGCAATCCATCCATAATGAATTGGCAAGCTGGTATGACCTATGCTACTTTCCTTTTGGTTCTAGTGGCTAGTTGTACTAACCATGGCTTCACATGTCTAACTAGTTGTAGTTTACACTTATCAACAGTATTAGGGGCTACATAACTCAAATTAGAACCAGGGTCAATTAAAATAGAAACTAGACGATTAGCGATCATACCTTCCATGTCCACCACTGAGGCTTGGTGGTCGGCTTGTTTATTATCCGAGGATGCATAAATTCATGGCATGCTCCTAGCCACATCATTGACTGTGGTAGCTTCTTGGACATTGTAGACTTTCCTATTGTTCTGTTATCTGTGTGGGAAATCTCTTAGCAGAAGTTCTTCTCCACAACCCCAAAATTTCAAGGGTTCTCTCTTTGGGTTATCAGCCTTAGATGAGGTTTCTCCAAAAGTTTTATTTCCACTCTGGGAGGGGAAATTCTATTGATACACACTTTTAGTAGGAAGACTCATTCTAGAGTTCTTACCATAGTTCTTAAATATTGAGGATTTAAAGCCCTTCTTCTTAAATCCCAACAACTCTTCTTCTTCCAGTCCTCGCGAGGTTCGGTATGACCCCTGAACTGTTCATAACAATACCTTTCCTTCTAGATAGTATCTTTTAAGGTCTTTGGCTCGTCAAACTCAATCCTTTTCCGGTGGGACTGAGGTAACCCACTAATAAATCATTGTACTTTTACCTTTTCATCCTTTATGTAGGGTACACACCTTATCATCTGAATGAACTTATTGATATATTCCTCTATGATGAGTTGTCCTAGCTTTAGTTCATAGAAATCTATAGTCTTCTCGTCAAAGTATTTTTCTAACAAATATTTCTTCTTGAAGTACTCCTCAAACTTTTTCCACGATAAATCCTTTTCATGGATTCCTTTCACATTTCTAAGGTCTTCCCACCAAATGGAAGCCTTTCCATTTAGGTTGAAAATGGTTATTTGAGCCTTCAAGTTCTCAGAGTAGTCATGGACTATGAAGTATTTATTTAAACTAAGAATCCAATATTTTGCCTCTTCCCATTTCTTAATCTCTCCATCGAAAGACGATGGTTTGTATTTCTTGAACTCTTTAGGATCACGAGTTTTACAATGATTTTTCTTCTTACCTTTCTTTTGAGAATGTGAGCTAGTTTTTCTACTAGAAGATCCCTCAGAGTTACCAGTTTCCTTTCCCAAGGACTCTCCCGATGAGTGCCCCTTGCCTCCAGGTTGGGCCTTCCTTGAGGTACTTCTCCCAGTGTGGCCACTAATGGGACCATGTTTTTGTATTTCAGGTGGACTTTTACTTCTCTTTGTATGTCGTCGGTCCACATGACTAGTTGTGGGTCCATGCTATAGCTGCCTCTATACTTTGGATAAGCTCTGCACCAAGACTGCATTAATTTTCGTTTGTTTTTTTTTCTCCTTTATCAATCTCTCATTGGCAGCCTTACAACTCTGTAATTTGGCCACGAGGCTCCTTACAGTTCCATCCATATCCGAAGGGGTTTCCACTTCCCTCCTTTCATCATATTCTTTATCTCTATTGTGGGACCCATCCCCCACTTCATGGCACATCACCATCCTTTATACTTGGAGTTTCCTACAATTTACCGATGGCTTGAGTGCTGACAAAACACTTATTGTTAACCGACAATCTATTTGTTTACGACAACACAGAGTTCATATTTCTTAAATACACACACATTAGACAATTTCATTCTTTTCTTCAGCAAAATGTTTAACCAGACTCTTTAGAAAAGAGGTAAGACAAGGTGTCATCCTTAAAGTTCTTTAAAATATGTTTTTTATGCAACTCGTATGAGCCCAAGAAGTCCAAGTGTTGTAACCATGCTCTTATACCAATTTGTAACACACCCGACCCCTAAATATCTTTCGTAGGGATGGGGCATCAAAATTTTACTCTCCTTAACACCTCAGATGCTATGTCGAAGGTCTTCATCCTATTCTACTTACCCGCAGTGTTCTAATGACTGCTACCAAGCTCAAATCTGAGCTTTCGGTTGCAAGTTATGGCTTCCTAAATATCTTCAGGTGTTCTCGTCTCACGCTACGGCCAATTCCTTCAAAGGCACAATCCTCCTGAACCACAAAAACAAGATCAATGCTCCTTGTTCCTCACTGAGATCTGCAGCCCAGTCTCTCCCTTCAAAGATTAGGGTTTCGATCGAATCTGCATGCACACTCCACAAACCCTCTGAAGTGGCTTTCTAATGGAATGGACCTTTGTCATCCACGTGTCCCCTTTCTAATTAACGATGCACACTTCTCCTTTAATATCAATGACCCACAACAATTTTGGGCCTTGGTGCTTTGGGGAATTCTGAACAACCACCACGCGAATCCTCCAGAGTGGCAAATCTTTGAACATCACAATCTAACGTCATGTGTCCTCAGAGAATCGATGACTCCGATTCACTTCGAGACTCCAAGATTTAGTAGTTCCTGAGTCTTCACACTCGTAAATCTCTAGAGTGGAAAATATTTGAAGTTCACAATATGATGCCATGTGTCCCTAGAGAATCAACAACTCCAATTCACTTTGGGACTCTAGGCTTCGGTANGTCCCCTTTCTAATTAACGATGCACACTTCTCCTTTAATATCAATGACCCACAAC
The DNA here is from genome assembly GCA_032191745.1 of Picea mariana. NCBI lineage: Eukaryota > Viridiplantae > Streptophyta > Pinopsida > Pinales > Pinaceae > Picea > Picea mariana. The sequence goes on along the minus strand of JASDQU010735992.1, from coordinate 60,529 downwards.
AATTTTGGGCCTTGGTGCTTTGGGGAATTCTGAACAACCACCACGCGAATCCTCCAGAGTGGCAAATCTTTGAACATCACAATCTAACGTCATGTGTCCTCAGAGAATCGATAACTCCGATTCACTTCGAGACTCCAAGATTTAGTAGTTCCTGAGTCTTCACACTCGTAAATCTCTAGAGTGGAAAATATTTGAAGTTCACAATATGATGCCATGTGTCCCTAGAGAATCAACAACTCCAATTCACTTTGGGACTCTAGGCTTCGGTAGTTCCTGAGTCTTCACACTCGCAAATCTTAGAAGTGGAAAATATCTGAAGTTCACAATCTGATGCCATGTGTCCCCAGAAAATCAATGAATCTGATTCACTTCGGGACTCCAGGCTTCGAAAATTCCCGATTCTTCACACACACAAATATCTGGAGTGAAATCCTTTAGGAGTAGTTGATATCCTGACACGCGTCCTCCACTACTAACGGTTATGGTGAACTCTGACACTTCGGCCTTCGGGAACTCTCGACTCTCGCAATAATCCTTCCTCCGGAGTGACAGATCTCTTGACACTTGTTCTCTAAGATCGACGACTTGGGTGAACTTCGGCACTCCAATCTTTGGGATTTTTAGCTTCTCCAACTCCACTTTCTTCCGGAGTGACTTTTCCTTGAAGTGGCAAATCTTCTGCCACGCATCCTCCTTCACGGATGGTTGAGATGACTTTGTGACTCTAGCCTTCAAGAGTCCTCACACCTCCACACTACAACTCTTATGAAGTACTTATGCTCCGGAGTGTTGGATCTAGAAACACCTATCCTTACCAACGAACGGCTTAGATTTTCTCCACTAGTTCGAGCTTCAAGGACTTTTGAAGCACCTCATTTCATTTCCTCTAGAATGTCTCTTCTCTTGAGTTAACAATCTACTACCACATACCTTCCTGCATCAACGGCTAGGATATATTCCGGCATTACGAGCCCTTTGGACTCTCTACAATATTACACCCCAAATCCTCTAAACTCACAGATTTCTGGTCACTTCACCAACCACTCTGGCTAGGCGGCCTCGTACCAGGGGCTGACAGATGTAAATGGTCAGGGGTGACACGTGTCACATTCCAATGGGTTTATAGGGTATGTGATATGCATGAATCTGAGTGTCACGTGGCATGTCAAACTTGGGTCCACGTCACCCTGGATGACATCACTACACCACATCACTCCGAACTGATCGTTCTTCATGCCCTTCAATCTCACGGCCAAGGTAGGTCCACGTAACCCTTAGTTCAGCGGCCTCCGCTACTTCGTAACATTGGCGTTCGAGGGTTTCATGGGGTAAACTTCTCCATCCTCCCGGAGTTGGTTAGCGTCGGGTTGACCACCGCCTAGATCTGATGGTTAAGAACAATCCTGAAGTGTCCTCGAATCGACGGCTCTCGTCACTTTAGGCTTCAGCGTTCGAGAGTTTTGTGATGAAAACTCCTCCTTTCTCCTGAAGTTGGTCAACGTCAGGCTGACTACATCATGAATCTAACAGCTAGGAAGGAACCCAAAATTTCCCTAGATATATAGACCTGGTTACTTCATGACTTCAGCATTCAGGGGTTTTAGCTTTACTGCCACTTCGGTCTCCTGAAGAAGGATATCATCGAAACACCATGTGTGGGTCCCTCCTCCTAAATGATCGGATGATAGGAGGGACTCCTAATGATATCCCCCAGATCTACATCTCTCCTCCACTTTGTAACTTCGGCCTTCAGGGAGTTGATGCTATAGCATCTCCATTCTCCCGAAGTGGAACTTTTCCAAAGTACCATACGCACCGAAACTTTCCACTAGACGATCGGTCGGTCAAGAAGGGGCCCCAACGGACTCCCCAGATCAATTACTCGCAATCATTCACGACTCTGGCATTCGAGTAATTTCGACAGTTATGAAGTTTGACATCCCAGGGCTTCGAGCTTCCGAAGCTCTGAAGCCATAAAGAGCTATCTACTTTTGGACTAAGTGCAAGGTTCTTAGACCCTGTTCATATGGACCCTCTGATGATTATCGAGCTATAATATCTACTCTTAGCCGAGATTTGGTTAAGGTTGTGGGCGCGAACCTAAGGTCTCTTATACTACCGGTTTGAAGAAAGATCCTTCCTATCTTGCTTAACTTTAAGTTCTGAAGTAGGGCAGGGTAATATCGTGGAATTACCGAGATGGTAGTAATGTCAAGAGGCTCTCTCCGACTCTAGAACAATGAGGTAACTCCCTGGGGAAAACACCTTTAAGGTTTAAATTGGAGCATATGTAAAATCAAGCAGAAGCATAAGTCCTCAAGGAGATAAATACATACACATCACTTGATCAGTCAATACAGAGGCCAATCCTAAATGTATACATACATGCATTCATTCAATATTCCATTTCAAAGCACAAAGCATCAAAACACTTATCAGAACAAGAAGACGTGATGCGACTGCTAAAAGGGATGCATGTTTCCACCCAACCATAGGCTCAGTCACTCCTACGGATTTACCACTGGCCACCCCCGAGCTAGGCCATAATGCTTTGATATTGAATATTTTCTTTTGGGTCAACGAAAGTTAGGGATGAAGGTTATTCTCATTCTCCCAGCACAAAAATAGATAGGGACGAAGGCTACCCTCCTTCTCCCCGAGTCAGTCTCTATTTCTTGCGATCATAACTCACTCTATCTTTAGTTCTTCCTTGAATCTGAGAGCTTAGTCTCTCATCTCTACACTCTTTGTCAACCTTCCCCTGCCCACCATGCCTTCATTTCCTTCTTTCCTCAACAATATTGTGTGTGGCCCGAATTCCCAGTCTGTGGTCAGGTCTGAAAGCCTTACAGATGGGTGGTGTGCCCCATCCCCTCGTTAACTCTTGAGGAGGTCTTCCCACCTACCAACCTGACTGTAATTCATTCCTGGGTTAGAGGGTTGTTCTAATACTAAGAAATTAAGTCCAACAAAGTATTGGTCTGGTGGAGGTTAACACAACCATTCCTGGTCCCCTTCACCATTTCTTTCATAGCATTCATGGTCTCTCTTAGCACATCCCCCTTCCAGCAGTCATGCAACACTTATCCATTTTCTACTAAATAACAGAATTTACATTCATCGAACTTTTATACAAAGGTCCATCAAATCAAACATTCACACATATTAAGTTTTCCATAGTCTCTTGGCCAATATAGTTATATTTACAAACTAGGGGAAACATAGTGTTATATTTATGGTAGCAAAATATTTAATTGAAATCCATTTATGACTAAGTGTGTTAGATTTCGTGGTATTGTTTATGTGGATAGATTCATACAACTTCTTGTACAACCATTGTGTTCATAGAAGGACACTCTAGGAGAAAGTGTTCTTCATCTTTAACCCTTTCAGTGTCAGTGTCACAAATGTGACAAATTCTTTCATACCATGGTTTTTTCTTTTTATATTCTATAATGAAATAAATTTTTCATCAAAATAAAAAAAATAAAAAATAAAAATAAAAAAAAATAAAAAAAAATTGTCATAAATATATGAAAGATATTTATGTCATTTGGAATATTTAAAATATTTTAATATCAATCAAACTATAAAATGTTTTTTTCTCGATATAATGTTATTAGAAATTTGGTGTAATATATAAAATATTGTGTTTTTTTTTTATACAATATATTATGTTTTTTTTTTATACAATATATTATGTTATTAGATGTTTTTTTTGTCCATATAATGTTATTAGACATATGGTGTATTATATAAAATATTGTCTTTTTGGGGATACAATACATTGTTATTAGAGATCTGATTTAAAATGAACACATTTTCTTAAAAAAAAAATAACACAATTATTCAATATTGTTAGTTTTTTAATTTAATCTTTTATTTATTTAATATCATTTTTATTATTATTGTTTAAATTTGTTCAATTACTTATATTTATTTTGTTGATATTTTGAGAATTATTTTAAATAATTTAATTTCAATTAAAAAGTATATATATTTTGTATGATAACATTTTTAAACAATTTATTTAAACATACATCAAAGAAATATAAAAAATTAAAATTTGTTATTGAAAAATTAAAGTTTATCAATAAAAAAAAAAACCTTATATTTTTTCTTATCATAACAAAATACTAAATTTTTAATAAAAAACCTTAATTTTTCTTATCATAACAAACATTACTTCTTCTTATCATAAAAGGAAACCATAGCCCTTATATTTTTTTTATGGAACAAATCCTAATTTTTGAGCACCCAACTCAAATATCCACAACATACTAAGTCAAATATTTCTCCTTAACAATAATAGTATGAATGTCTAATTAACTAAGTTGAATGTCTAATTAACTATAACCAACCTATGTATGTATGAATGTATTAGTAATGGAGTTTTACCTTAGTAATATTATCGTAATTAAATCAATTTAATTGAAGAAATACAATTTTCTTTATTAATATACTTGGGTAAGGGTTTTGGTACTTGTGAAAACATTGTATTGTGTCTTATTTTCGAAGAGGAAAAGAATGTTGTTATTACATGTGACATTTCAACACATTTTAAAAAAGAGAAATGCTTAGGCAGATTCCATGCTTAAAGAAGCATTTTTTTTGGATCTTCAAGTTTGACATATTTGAGAAGAACTACTTAGAACTTTTTTCTAATTGTATTTTTTTTTTTAATTATCACTGTATATTAGGATATGGATTGATGTTTCTTTTTCACTTTACCGGGATTGTATAAATAAATAGTGAGAATTTGGATACAGTTTTGCTCAATAAAAAAAATCAATTGAAAGGTGAAAGCTAAAATCTAAGAACGAAAGTATGAACGCAGTTGAAAATTCGATTTAAAAGTAACGAATAAGATAAAGTATAGTACACTATTTTTATAAGATCTTTCTTTGGCATGAAATTATTTTTTTTCTTGAAAATTTAACAATGCTATCAAACATTTACAAAATAGAAATAAAACAACGAAAATGTGCAGAAGTAATCCATGAGGAAGCAACACCAACACTCTCGGAATTCTAGTATCTGCCAAAGGCATATGAAAAAAATCCCCAGGAAGCAGCACCAGAACTCTCAGAATTCTAGGGGAAAAATTCCCATAGCCCCAATACCAAGGCTATTATGTTACTTCCTTTCGGTTTCGCGTGGAATAAAAACACATCCATGATGGGAACAATAGTCAGAGTGATTGAGCGAACAACAGATAAAAATAAAGAAGAAACCAAAAATATTACCTTGGTATGTATGGTATGATAAAATCTGTTGTGAATGGTAGAAGAAGCATCACTCACAACTTCAAGACCTACTCCTTACAAAACTAGTAGAATATTAGAGTACACAATCTCATGTTCCAAATAGGTCGTCCATATCTGAACATCGATCCGAGGAACGGTGGAGTTTTATTAACAAAGTTTTTCATTGCAACTTTTGGATTTTGCTCAGAGTTGGCCTTCATTTTCTCTCTTTTTGCTGAAAGGTCTTGGACTTTTCGTTGTAATTCATCGCTTCCGACCCTTGATCTGACACTGGCCAAACACAAAAATCCATCTTTTATTATTAAAACCCTATTGTTGATGTCTCAAAACCCTAGATATTATGCAGAAAAAAAAATACCAAAAGATTTTCATCTAATAGAAATGATTCGAGCATTGAAAAGGGAAATATCATTTCTTTTCCAATGATTTACAGTAATCAAGTCGGTTCGCTGGTCCGCGATCCTCTGTCCATACCCAAATATTTTCATCCGGTAGAAATTATCTGAGCACTTTCATTTCTTTGCCAATGATTTGCAGGCAATTGAGTTAGTTTGTGGGTTACTCCACCTTTTATTCCAGCTGCCACTGCTTTTTAGGACACCTGGCATTATGCATTACCACGCTTAACGCCCGTGTAGAAAATGAAATGCTCAGCCAATATGATAAGTGTGGTTCGTAGCTGTATGGGAGATATAGTCAAACGTAGCAGAAATGTAAATTTTGCATTGCGAAAGATGAAGTAAATATTTAATGTCAAGTAAGTTTGCTAATCATATAAATATGGAAATCAGATGGTCACACAGTGATTTCTTAACATGATTAAGTAAATGTGAAAAAGTAAACAGATTAACAGATTAACGGATGCATTTAAAAATGCTTGGATGATATGAACATTAAATAGCATTCATTGATTGATAAAGACGACAAAGAATATGCTAACATCTTCAATTGCTAACCATAATATTATAATTTATAATTAAAATATTATTAAAAATGCCCATTTCCAATAGATGTAGGCGTAATAAAAATCTCTTATCTTCATTCTATTATTATAAAATTTTGATTTATTGTTATAAATATTTCTGAAAATTTATAAATCTTAATATGTTAATAAAAATGGTTATAAATAAATGTCATCTCAAATTCTAATAACCATCATTAAAATTCATTGTATCAACATTGTTTTCCCTTTTAATATTCTACTAGGTGTTGCCACTACATAAAATTCAACATTTTCTTTTATATTCTATTAGTTCCTGCCACTATAAAATTTCCAATCCATCTTCCTCCTCTTGTTTGTCAATTTTTAGTAAGTATGAAAATCAATTGATCTTTTTCGTGTATTGCAGGTGACAGGTTTTCGTAGAGGCGAAATCTGCATCGGAGGCTCTCTTCATCACGTTGTTGCGGACATGAGTTCCTTTTGGCATTTCATGACTTGTTGAGTGGAATGTAGCATGGGATCTCCTATTTCCAAGAGACCTGAGCGCATGATAAAAATCTTCAAGACTAAAGAAGTAGTCACCGATGATATCTAGGGAGCGCAGATTTTCAAGTTTATGCACAAGGATTTACAGTCCAAGAATGGGGAAATCAACATCAGTGAAAGTGATGCTGAAATTAATGTTAAGAATATAGTCAAGAAAGTAAATAATTAACAATATCAAGAAGGCAAAGAAGGCTTGGGTACTACACATAGCACAACTCTCCTCTAGCGGTATGACTGTTAGGGTAAGATAACAAACTGAGATTAGAGTTTTCAACATGCCCCCTTAACCATAAGTTCATTCTTGCCTGAAAATCTGCCACTTCTTGACAACTAGTAATGTGTCTAGCAAATATTCAAAGGGGCTTAAGATCCTCTATGAACTATGAAAAAATAAGCAAAAGATGAAGGCTTCTACTAAATTTGTGGTTTAAGGATGACCACAAACTCTAAAAAAATTAAGATGAATGCTTCTACTAAATTGGTGGTTTAAGGATGACCACAAACTCTGAGAAGAGAGTTGATAACTCAAGAAAAAGACCCCAAGAATTCTCTAGAAATCAAAAGCTAGCAGAAGAAGAAAGTCTTCTACTAAATGGCATGGTTTCAAGTTGACCATAAACAAACCAAGCAAAGGGTTGAAATCTCAAAAGGAACAGCTCCAAAAATAATAGCTACAAATGATAATGATGCTCTCTGAAAATGTAACAAGTAAAACTTCATGTCTTCTGTATAATTGGTGGTTTCAAGCTGACCACAAACTATCAAGAGCTCAAAAACTATGAAGAGATGGTTTTAGGATTACCACAAACCATATCAACAACAAACCAATAATTTGATTGTATGCATACTTGTTTCTCATTTGATCATTTGTTCACAAACTTGGAACCTGAGTAAAAACTCTAAAACAAACTTGGAACGTGACTAAAAACTTTAGATTTTATTCCCCCTATCAAGGACAAGTTGTTCAAAATCCCTTGACCATAATGTGTATGCTTTCCAAAATGCATACAAGAATGAAAATAATGGAAAGAGGGCTTCTTGCAATTCCACCCTTTTACAATAATCCACCTAGACAATAGAAAATTTAAACTCAACATAAGGGTGTTGGCTTCAAAAAAAAATGCACCCAATTAATATCATAATTCAATTCAAGAGTATGTGATACTCACAAAAGGAACAACAGTAAGTATCACAAATTTCAGGTCATAAATTATGAACAGACACAAGTCCAGAATGCAAGCGTTGAATTATTTTGCAAGTCATAAAATTCTGAACAGACACAAGTCCAGAAGGCAGGAGTTGAATTATTCTTTAAAATTTTGAATGGTGTTGCGAATACAGAAGTAAAACATGATCCCTCTCCTCTAGCACGGAAAAAAGTCCATCATTCTTTTCTCGCGTATTATCTTTCGTCTCTACCTCTCGTAATACCTATAGCTTCCATATAACCTTCATGGGAAAATATCTCCATGCCAAGGTGAAATCATGAAGGTGGGTTACACTTTTGCTTGTTTTATGAGAAAAAAAACTGTATTTACACAAGTTATTCAACTTCCGACATATAAAAGTATTTTTTTTATTTAGAATTTCACTTTACAGTAAAAACAAAACTTGTGAAGAATTGTGTTAGCTTTCTAATGACTATTTTTCAATTTTTTTTTATCACGATTTGATATATCAATTTGACAATTGTTTAACAGTATGTTTCTTAAACACGAAATGAATGATAATGAGTTACTTATTTCTACAACAATGTTTTTTTTATTAAACTTATGTTTTGAAGAAACAAAATATACTACAACAATCTACAGAGACTCTA
>JASDQU010735992.1:12436-31029 GCA_032191745.1 Picea mariana | reverse complement strand
CTTTTTCATTTATGGATTCCCGAGGATTGCAGGAACATATATCTTCTATAGAAGAAAACTTTGCATCTTATTAAGTTTCCAGAGATGAACAAGATAATGATGACACATGCTTGGGTGATCATGAACTAGTAATCGTAGAACTTGAGTCATGTAGAGTTCCATGAAGATAAGGATGAAGAATTGAGTTTTCTAGTGTGTTTATTGGTTGCTTCCATTAATGATGATAAAGTGTGGCAGGAAGAACCACAAGTCAACTATATAGAATTGAATCAGCAAGAGACTTCATCTGTGCGCATCCCAACGGTGGTTCAAGAACAATTTGATTAGCTACCATTGCAACGGGAGGAGCAACTTTTGGTTCAACCAAAATATGATCTTCCCAACAATTTGCCTATGATGCCACATTCATATTTTGTTCTTCAAGAAGATCCTTTGATTGATCATTGCTTGGATATCAAGGTCAATCATGATCTAGTTGAGTTGTGGATGATAGAGGTATTTGAGTAGGTAGATTCTAAGAATTTAGGCTCTCATGCTCATTATTGTTGAAGTACCATGTTCCAAATTCCAAACAATAGCTTTCAACAATCCCTTCAGTAGCAAGTACACCAAGGCATCTTTCCCGCTTGTGAGACTTCACAATTGGTTGCACTGGAGGGTTGACTATGTTGATCTTTCCCGTCTAACAGATCACTTAGTTGAATGGTTACATTGGTCATTCGAGTATGTTGATTAATTATGCCATGTTTGACTAGCCTATAGTGAACAAAGGAGGTGAAATTTTTGAGTTTTTGGGTATTAGAGCCCTTTTACTATTTTTTATGCTTTAGGAAAGCAAGTTAACCCTTTTGTTTTACTGGTTTTTCTTTCAAGTTGTCCTCTTTTCAGTCCTAGGATAAGAGTCATTGATTTTTCCTTATTATATCAGCATGTGGTCATGTCTTGTGGTGTGGTTAGTGCCTCACATGAGGTTGGTCTTAGTCTTCTAATAATTGTTGTCCATCTTATTTGAAAACTTTGGGTCAAAGTTCTGAGTGTCTCATCATACATTTGTCGAGTCATTTTGTCTAGAGTAAGCCTGGATGAGGGTTAATTTGTTGATATTCCAAATCATTTTGAGTCCATTAGGAAGGGTAGAATTGAAGAGACATAGGAGAGTCTTGATTCATCTTATGTGTCGTCTCTTCATTGCTTTCCATTGAGTCATCTACTATGAGTCAATTCTCCCCTTCATCCAGCAGTAGGGACATGGTAGCATACATCCTATATCTTCTTGAGTTATCACTTCATGCCGAGGAAAGAGTTTTCATCATTGCTTTTCTTTTCAACAAGTCATCTCACATTGGCTCTGACACATCACCCAGGGGTGATCCAGAAGTGGAGCATCTTGATGGTCGTTAGCCTTATTGGCGGTTATTTCTCTTTTGACAAGGCTGATCATCATTGGGCCTTGTTAGATTTAGGTAAAATAGAGAAAACGATGATATCTTTTTAATTCTATTCTCCAATATAGATGTAGATCAACACATTAATAATGACTTAAAATAGATTTAAGTATAAACTGTAAGATCTGAGCATATAGAAATAAATTCTGAATATAAACAAAAATTTATGAGTGCAAAAATTAAACCTTAGCTTACCTCTAGCCAATGAAGAGGGTACCTGTCACATGTGGATGTTATCCTCTTTAGTATGCTCAGAAAATCAACTTAAAGTTCATCAATCAAAACTTTAGGGTTTTGATCTCTATCATGAATATAGGTAGACAGTTTTGCCAAGGAGAGGACCATAGGTAAGGGCTGATGTAAACACTCAACAACTGCTCAAAACTGAACTATAATATACTATAACAGTCAAACCCTTCAAGCAAAGGAAGATACCAGCAACTGAAACAACAAGTAGGAAAAACCCCTCAAAAGAAGACACCAACAAACATAAAGAGTAAATGCACCCACAGGTAGTTATAACAAAGAGAGATCTAGCAAACCCTGTCACAAATAGGTAGCCAGGAGAAGGGAGGCACTCGTAGCCTCACACACACAATGACAACAACAAAGAAGGGAGGCACCCGTAGCCTCACACACACATCGACAGTCAAAAATAAGGGAGGCACCCGTAGCCTCACACACACAGTGGCAACCACAAAGAAGGGAGGCACCCGTAGCTTCACACACACAACGGCAACCATAAAGAAGGGAGGCACTCGTAGCCTCGCACACACAGTGGCAGCCACAAAGAAGGGTCATGTCACCCATACTCAGCCAAGGGACAACCACGACTCCTTCAAGCAGTCAAGGGATAGTTCGTGGTAGCCACATGAGAGATCACGGTGAGCATAGGCAACATAGGTAGATTGGAAGAGGTCCAACACATCATAACCAAGCAAGCAAAATCAACCTAAAGTTCCCAGCCAACAAGTGTGCAAGTAATACCTCAAATCTAAAATAGAGGGTTTACTAGATAAGCCGTACCATAACCAAGAAAGACTAAACTGAGGTAGTCGCAACAAGTTTAGGAAGTGTGAGGAGAGTGAGTGTAAGTGAGTGAGTAAAAATGAGAGGGGGGGGGTTCTTTAAAAGTTATAAAGAAGGGTTAGGGCTTAAGAATAAAATAATAAATAAATGACATTTTAATTAATAATAATTATTAATTAAAAGTCAAATAAGTCAAAGTGACTTATAAAAACCCCACACAACATTAATCAAGAAGGAGAACAAGATCAAACAAAGGGGGAACCATAAGACAAGGTCAAGGGGGTCCTCAATGGAAAAACATGTCCACATAAGTCTCATGATGGCTTATAAACTTTTATCATCACTGCATAAGAGGGTACATCAACAATGTGGTCATGTCCATCTTCTCAGCTACTCCTAGGTCTCATGGACCATCCCGAGAGAGAGGAAGAATATCACACATCATCACATCTTGGTATTTAACCAAGATCTACCTAGTCCCAGACCAGGTTTCCCTAGACCACATCTAGGGTCTTATCCACCAAGGTACAAGACCAAGGATCAACCCAAGCGTTTAGGAAGGATTCCTTGGAACACATCCAAGGGTCCTAGAACACATCTAGGGACTTATATCAACCACCAAGGAACACATCCAAGGATCAATCCAAGCACCGAGCAAGGATTCCCTGGAATACATCCAGGGGCCCTATAACACATCTACGGACTTTCTGCTTGCTACTAGACCAAGAACCCCATCCATATACTAGGGGCCCTCACTAGCGTCTTTTGCCATGGCTCTAACTACTTGGTCCCAAACCAAGAAACCCCAGGAGTGCACTAGGGGCCCTAGTCCTCAGCTAGGGTCTTATGCCATCCTCCTGGAGAATGGCTCTTGCAGCTGCATTGATTTCAACACTCCTTCTCAGCAAGAGAGGCATTCTTAGCAACACCAAGCTTGTCTCGAAAGTACACAAACTTTGTTAATGATAGAGGCTTGGTAAAAATATCTGCTATTTGTTTCGCCGTCAGAACATACTGAATACTGAGAATGTTCGACTACACCATGTCTCAAACATAGTGGTATCTCATCTCAATGTGTTTTGATTTGTCATGAAACACTGGATTCTCAGAGAGCTTAATACAACTCTGATTATCACAGTGGATAACTGTGGGTTCCAGCTCAACACTGAACAAATCTGAAAGTATCTTTCTGAGCCACACTGCTTCTCTGCTAGCAGCACTTGCAACAATGTATTCTGCTTCTACAATTCTCTCAGCTACAGAGCCTTGTTTCCTGCTGGACCAGGAGATCATAGCTGAACCCAAACTGAAACAATATCTGAAAGTAGTCTTCCGGTCCACTGTACTACCCATCCAGTCTGAATCTGTGTATCCATGAAGCATTACACCTCCACTGGAAGTGTATCTAAGCCCATAGGCTATAGTATCCCGAACATATCTGAGAATATGTTTAACAAAAATCATATGAATATGCTTTGGTTTACACATGAACTGGTTGAGAGCATTCACTGCATAACATATGTCCAGTCTGGTATGTACTAAATACATTAAGGAAACAATGATCTGATGATATACAATGGGGTTTTCTGGATCTAAACCTGTAGTTGATCACGTAGCTTCTTCAGGTTATAAATCATAGGTGTGGTCATGGACTTACAGTCCAACATGCCAAACCTGTGAAGCACATCAACTACGTATTTGCTTTGTGAGAGAAAAGATCTCACCATGCTTCTACCACACCTCTAAGCCAAGAAAGTAGTACATAGGACCCAAGTCCTTCATTTCAAATTTTGTTGAAAGCTCCCTCTTAGTCTGAGCTATCAAATGTTCCTCTCCTGTAAGGAACAAATCATCCACATATAATACTAAGATGACAGGATGATTCTATGCAATCTTTATATAAATATTGGGATATGCTATGCTCTTGGTAAACCCAAGACTCTGAAGAAAACTGTTCATTCTTCCATACCAAGCTCTTGGAGCTTGTTTCAATCCATATAAGGCTTTCTTTAGCTTGCATACATGGGATTATTTCCCATGAATCATGGAACCCTCAGGCTGCTCGATACAAACCTCTTGTTCAACTTCACCGTTAAGAAAAGCAATCTTAACATTCATCTGGTGAAGTTTCCAACCAAAAACTGCAACAAGAGATATAAAGATTTTGATGGAAGTATACCTGGCAACGGGAGAAAAAATCTCGACATAGTCAATTCCTTCTTTCTGAGAGAAGCCTCGAGCCACAAATCGAGCTTTGAATTTTTCAACATTGTCGTCTGCTGCGTGCTTTATTTTGTAAATCCATTTCGAGGTTACCACTGATTTGCCTTGAGGTCTTGGGACCACTTCCCATACATCGTTCTTCAATATTGACTCGTACTCTTCTACCATAGCATCCTTCCATACTTTAATTTTGGTAGCCTCATCGAAAGTGGAAGGTTTCGAGTCAATCACGAGGTTCTACTGAGCTATCAAACCTGAGTATTTATTTGGCTTCTTTCTTTCCTTGAAAGTACCTTTCGGTGCTGCAAACTTCTCTGCTGCTTTTAAGATTTCACGACACCAAGCTGACTTCCTTTTGACAGGAAGTTTCTCTAAGGAAAAATCAATAGAATCTCTTATGAGATCCCCAGAAGGCTCTCTAGCCTCCTCCCTCTGCTCATCTGAAGATGGAGATCCTGAAGGATCTGGAGATGGAGCTTCCTGCTTCTCTGGAAGTTCTCTAGATCGACGAAAAGCAGCTTCCTCATGGAAGGTTACATCCCTGCTGACCTTTATGTACTTTTGTCCTAGTACATAGATTCAATATGATTTTGAGGTCTCATTGTATCCCACAAATGTTCATTTCTTTCTGAAGGGCTCAAGCTTAGTCCTCTTTTCTTTAGGTATATGAATGTAGACATGTTGTGAAAGATTCTCAAATGATCAACTAAAGGCTTATGGAGATTTCTCTTCTAGGGCCCCATGAGGGCATCTGTTCTGAATATAGACTGCAGTACGATTCTGATCGTCTATCATAGATCTGGCTGCTTCACAAATTACTTTAATTGCCTGATTTCTATCACAGATATGTTTGTAGATGAGTGAGTAAGAAAATATCCATGACCAATGAAGGTAGAAGCCTTTAAGAGTGTCAATCAAAAATTATAAAGTAAGAAATTTTAAGTGCCCAAAAAATTGAGATCAAGCTGCTGGATAAGAAATATTTCACCAAGAGAAAGTATTGTTATTTCAATTGTCAAGATACTACACAGTGAAATACTTGACAAAGAAAAAATCTTTTATGAGCAAGTTTTTGTCAAAGTTCTCAAGGATTATATATTATACCCAAGTGAAATTCTCCTTCAACATTTATCTAAATGCAAGGGTTGTCTTCAATAGATAAAAGAGTTTTCTGACTTTGTTTCTGGTATTATGTTAGTTGTTGTATACGTGTGTCATACATTATCAAAGTCTGAGGCTGAAACAAAACTCCTCCTTCCCACTTTTTTGTTGTTGTAAAAATGTCAAGTACTGGGACTGATCTAGGGTGCTATTTATTTGATGTCCCACTCTTAAATTCTTTCTGAAAAAATATTGTACTCTAAAGCACTCAGATCTGGAAAATGCAGAAACATTTTAACTCTAAAAAGCTCTCTGTTGTTTATTCACTTCATGTATTAAACGAGAAGGCTGGTAGTGTGCCTTCACTTGCACGGGAGAACCCAAATCTTGTTCAAGTACTGTGACAATCCACCCAGATAAGTCTGAAAAACAACCACAAGGTTTTGTCTCTGTTACTGAACTAATTTCCCTCTTGAATGCACCCTGTAAGTGTATAGTGGAAGGACCTGCTAGCTCATAAAACTTTACCCTAAAAGGTCCTATTCTCAAACAGGAGATACTAGAGGTACAATCTGCAATCATCTTGGTAGTCCCATATTTCAGACTTAAGGAAATGCGAAGTTTCCAAAAGGTTAGAGATTCAAGGAATAAAAACAAGTGCTTTAAAGTGTAATGTAATGTTAAAGTAAGGCGAGTGAGGAAATTACAGTTCCACAACCTTGAATGAAAATTAGTGTGTGATGACTTGTGGAAATGAGTGCATGCATTTGTTTAGACCCATAATTCATGAGACAAGGAAGGAAAATAAAGCCACTCACCACACAAATTTACAAAGTGAAAATCATTGTAATGTTACCAGATTTATGATCGATCTCCAGATTTGATTATTAAATAGACTTACTGTTGATCTGCAAAACAAACCCTAAGAGGTGGATCTACGCAGGCTCTATTCTTCAACTCTTGGGCTCTTTTCACACCCTAAGCTCTGATACCATGTTAGATTTAGGGAAAATAGAGAAAACAGTGATATCTTTTTAATTATGTTCTCTAATACAGATGTAGATCAGCACATTAATAATGACTTAAAACAGATTTAAGTATAAACTGTAAGATCTGAGCATATAGAAATAAATTCTGAATATAAACAAAAATTTCTGAGTGCAAAAATTAAACCTTAGCTTACCTCTAGCCAATGAAGAGTGTACCTGTCACATGTGGATGTTATCCTCTTTAGTATGCTCAGAAAATCAGCTTAAAGTTCATGGATCAAAACTCTAGGGTTTTGATCTCTATCATGAATATAGGTAAATAGTTTTGCCAAGGAGAGGACCATAGGTAAGGGATGATGTAAACACTCAACAACTGTTAAAAAATGAACTGTAATATACTATAATAGTCAAACCCATCAAGCAAAGGAAGATACCAACAACTGAAACAAGAAGTAGGAAAAACCCCTCAAAAGAAGACACTAGCAAACATAAAGAGTAAATGCACCCACATGTAGTTACAACAAAGAGAGATCCAACAAACCCTGTCACAAATTGGCATCCAGTAGAAGGGAGGCACCTGTAATGTCCCCAACCATCAACCCCTCAGTCAGGCAACGCTACTACGCGGAAACATTCTCATACTTAAGTAGTATGCATTTAAATGAAGTTAAATGGATTAACAAAGTAAACATATAATTACTGCTAACATACAGAATAAATGGAATCAACAGTAAATATCATCGCAACGGAATACATGATAGTATTGCAAGCATCACAGACATGCATTTTAATTGAAATTAAAACACGTGCATATACTTATCTTTGAAACTGTAGTAACTCCACCAACCACGTGCAGACCTTCCATGAACCTCCCAGCCTTAGACCGCGTTTCTCATCACGCTCAGCAGTGGGTCACCCCCGAGCTGGGACTAAGCTCCACCCAAGGCAAGGGAATCCTAGACTAGGCTGAGGTTACAGGAAAACTGCATAGAGAAATCGGAAGGATTCTCCCTAGGATCCTTCTTACACCCACTACTCACGGACTCTCATTCCCCACATGCCTGTTCCACCCGAGAGTATACACCTTCACAAGCACAGTCCATTGGTGCTTCACCTCCGTCTCTGGGCCTTGGCAACATGCCGGATTAGGAAGTCTCAGAGTTGTGTAGCTGGTGTTGGACTCTCTCTGGGAGAAAACCACTTCCCAGTAGACTCCCTCACCTCGAGAGAGTTGCTCACAGGCCTGACAACCTGCCTCTTCTACCATGGGCCTGACAACCCGGTTCTTCCACCAGTTTCCAATTCAATTCCCACAAGTTCAGGATGACAACAACGACAACAGCTTGGGTTAATTCACAGGTGACAACATCAATAGGAAAATGGGGTGTGGAAACAGGAAACGACAACAGGCCACTAAAACACAGCACAGTTCAGGTAACACCCGTTTGCAGGATGCGTGACAAGCAATTCACGTAGAGGTTGAACACAGACTCAATAGTTCGAACAAAGGTGGCTCAACACTTAGCCTCTCTTTCCCAACCTTTCAACCCCTTTTTCCCTTAGCCACCTTGTGGAAGCTTAGTCCCCCATCACTCTTTCTTTGTGGTCAGTCTGTACGCATCAATGTTTATATTTTTATTATTGTTCTGCATATTACATATACAAAAACAGGCTCCTGGCCTTTAACACTTAGGCACTCCGGCCTAATAAACACATAATCCCACTAGCTTATCAATACTTGCCTCACTAGCCTACAAAACATGATTTACAATTCATAAACATGATCACAACAGGGCTCGTCCTTGGGGATATTACAATCCCCTCCCCTTATTTTTTCACTGTCCTCAGTGCAATTTTCACACAGTATCAGCAAGATTTTCAAAATATTAAAAAAGATGTGGGTATTTTGCCTGCATAGCATCTTCATGTTCCCAAGTCACGTCCTCAGGACCGTACCCAGTCCACTGGACCTTTACAAGCCCTATGGATCGATTTCAGAGATGTTTGTTTTTCCAGTCCAATATGCGCACAGGATGCACTTGCAAGACACTTTCTTGCTCCACTTGAATCACATTCCAATCAATTACATGATTAACATCAAGTATATATTTCTTAAGCAATGAAACATGAAACACATTATGTGCATTCATGGATGTAGGTAATGCAAGCATATATGCAACTGACCCAATCCTTTCTAGGATTTCAAATGGCCCACAAAATCTGGCTGCCAACTTGGCGCATTTTCCCAGCTTCAGGGAACTTCTATTGGCTTTTACTTTAAGGAAAACATGATCACCGACTTTAAACTCTTTGTGGATTATGTTCTTATGGCATAAATTTTCTGCATGTCTTGGGCAGCCTTTAAATTCTACTTAATTTTTAGCATTTGTTCTTCTGTTTCCTTGGGCAACTCTGGCCCAACTACTGCCCTGTCAGCTGGATTATCCCAGCTTACTGGAATATTGCATTTTCTGCCATAAAGTGTTTCAAGTGGGCTCATCTTCAATGATGCTTGATGCCCATTATTGTAGGCAAATTCTACCAAGTGCAGGTAGTCTTCCCATTTCGATGGTTTGTCCATCACATACATTTTTAGCATGTCTTCTATTACTTTGTCACCCTCTCTGTCTGTCCATCAGTCTCAGGATGATAAGCTGTGCTAAAGTTCAGATTCGTTTCGAATCCTTTGAACAACCCCTTCCAGAAATTTGAGGTAAATTTCGGGTCTCTGTCAGACACAATTGTCTTGGGGATACCGTGCAATCGTGCTATTTCCTTCACAAAGATGTCGACTACTTCCGATGCCTTGTGAGTAGTCTTTAACGGAATGAAATGGGCAGCTTTCGTAAGCTTGTCCACCACCACCATGATTAAATCATGTTGCTTGCATGTTCTTGGCAATCCTGTGATGAAGTCCATTGTCACTACTTCCCACTTCCACTCAAGAATGGGTAAAGGTTGCAACAACCCTACTGGGTGTCTGTGCTCAGCTTTAACCTTTTGGCACTCCATACATCTGGCGATGTAATCAACAATCTCTTTCTTCATACCTGGCCAACAGTAATGGCTTTTGACTACTGCCACAGTTTTTTGATATCCAGGGTGCCCTGCATAAGGCACATTATGCATTTCATGCAAAATCATAAGTTTCAAGTCCTGGACATTAGGTACATAAATTATTTTTTTGTACGAAAGTGTTCCATCAGTTTCCAATCTATAATTTTCCACTTTCTGTGGCATCTCACCTTGTTGTAGCTTTGCTACCAGCTCCATGTACTGCAAACCTGCATTTGTAGCTTCCAAAATTCTGCCCTTTATATCAGTTCGGTACGTGCTAATGGCGATAGCATGTGCATCAACCACTTTATTCTCCTTCCCTTTGATATGCTTGATATCAAAATCATACTCACAGAGAAACTCCAACCACCTACTTTGCCTAACGTTCAAGGTTGGCTGATCGAACAAATACTTCAGACCGTTATGGTTTGTTCTCAGTTCGAACCTCCTTCCCATGAGGTAATGCCTCGACTTCTTTAGAGCGTGTACTATGGCTATCAACTCCAAATTGTGAGTGGCATAGTTCCTTTCGTGCTCTTTCAACTTTCTGGATTCATAACAAATTACGAATCCATTATGACTGAGGACTCTTCCCAGTCCTTCTTTGCATGCATCTATACACACTACAAAGTCTTCATTCGGATATGCAATCCTCAAGATTGGAGCACTGGTTAACAGTTGTTTCAATTGCTAGAAGCTTCTCTCACAATCCTCTGTCCACTGAAACTTTTTCTCCTTCCTTTGCAAGGAAGTGATAGGGTGAGCTATCCTCGAGAACCCTGCGATAAGCCTTCTGTAATAACCAGCTAAACCCATGAAGGATCTAACTTCTGTCATGTTCTTTGGCGCTACCATTCTCTAATGGCCTCAATCTTCTCAAGGTCTACAACTATCCCATCCTTCGAGATAATATGCCCCAAGTAATGGATCTGCTCCTGATAAAACGAGCATTTGCTCAACTTTCCATATAGTTGGTGCTCCCTTAGCACCTGCAACACCATCCTCTGATGTTGTTCATGCTCTTCCTCCGACTTGGAATACACCAGAATGTCATCCAGGAAGACTATGACAAACTTGTCTAGATAGTCCTTGAATACACTGTTCATCAGGCACATAAAAACAGCGGGTGTGTTCGACAACCCAAACGACACCACTGTGAACTCGTAATGACCATACCTTGTTCTAAAGGTGGTCTTGTTGATGTCTTCATCCTTTATCTTTACCTGGTGATATCTCGACCTAAGGCCTATCTTCGAAAATATCTTCGCATCCTTCAACTGATCGAAGAGGTCATCAATCCTCGGCAAGGAATACTTGTTCTTTACAATTACTTTGTTCAATTGTCTGAAATTGATACACAATCTCAGCGTTCTGTCCTTCTTCTTCATGAACAGGACTGGGGCACCCCAAGGAAACACACTTGGGTGCATGTACCCCTTCTTCAGAAGCTCTTCAAGCTGCAATTGCAACTCTTTCATCTCTGGCGTGCTCATTCTATAAGGAGATTTCGACACTAGGGCTGCTTCAGGCATCAGATTTACAGAGAAATCAATATCTCTCTTCGGGGGTAATCCTGGTACCTCCTGAAATACATCTCCAAACTCCTTTAGTACCGTATGATCTCCAATACTTAACACCTTATCCTTAGGTGTTTCCTCCACATGGGCTGCAAATAATTGACAGCCTTTCTTGTACCACTTATTCAACTGCATTGCTGAGATTTCTCTGATAGCAACAGTTTTGGGAATTCCTTGGACTGATTTCTGATTCCCTTCCTCATCCAAGCAAGTGAATGCCTTGTTGCGACAGTCCAAGATGGCATGGTGCTGGTCCAACCAGTCCATCCCAATTAGACAATCATAAGACCCTAAAGGAAAAATATTCAATTCAGCCTTTGTGCTCAGTCCCTTCATATCCACTGGACAAGACTTAACTAACTCAGTGACTTTTCTCTTGATTCCTGTAGCTAGCTGCACTAACCAAGACTTTTCATGTTTGTTTCTCAACAAATGCAAACTTTCCACCACTCTAGGATCTACATAACTATGGCTAGCCCCTGAATCAATTAATATAGTAAATGGTTGGTTGTTAATCATACCTTCTACTTCAATCATGTGCAACTGATATTCAGCTTGCTTGTTGTCCAGCGCTGCATAGATCCTTGGCATTCTACTGCCCATGTCCTCCACTATTTTAGCTTGTTGAACATTATGGACAGCTCTCACTTTGCCATTTTTGTGGGGACAATCTCTGTACTTATGGTTTCCTTGATAGCTCCAACACTGAATGGGCATCTATCTTGGCCTTTGTTCTCCTCCTTCAGCCATTCTTGGCTCTCTAAACGATAACTGTCCTCAAGGACTGTTTCTGAAAAAGGGAGGTGTGTTTCCTTTCTGCCTCTGCTTTCTTAAACTTCTTCTGGTCATCCCAAGCCTAACGAAAGGAAGGCTTTTCTCTTTGTTGTTCGTATAAGCATTTCGCTCTTCTTATCATTTCTTCCATGGTCTTAGGGTCATCATACTGGATCTTGTCCCCAATGGAAGATGGTAGTCCACTCAAATACCTTTGAATCTTGACAGTCTCCTCTTTGATGAACAAAACATACTTCAGCAATTCCAAAAACCTATGTTCATACTCATCAATGGTCATGCTGCCTAGCTTGAGTTCAAAGAACTCTTTCATCTTCCTATCATAATATCTCTTAGTCAAATACTTCTTCTCGAAATACTTCTTGAATTCCTTCCAAGTGGTATCTTTCTCTCTAATGTGTTGCACCTGAACAAGTTGATCCCACCACATGGATGCTTTTCCTTTCAGTTGATACATTGCAATTCTTCCTTCCACATGAGAGGAATAATTCTATAGTTGGAAGTATTTCCTCATACCAAGCAACCATGTTTTGACGTCTTCCTTCTTCTGATGTTCTCCATCAAACGTAGGAATCTTAATCTTGTTCATCTCTCCCTTCAATTCATCCACTCCAGATCTCATGTGCTTTCTGGTAGGAGATGGGCCGGAACTACTGTGTGTCCTTCTCTTGGAGCGACCTTGGGAGTGATGATGGTGTCTACCCTCACTCCTTAACCTTCTTCCCTCAGACGTCTGGTGACTCCCTGTTATGCTCAAATCACTCTCCTTATCCAACTTCTTTTCTATTCTCTCCAAACTCTTTAACAACTTTATGTTGAATTCTCCTTGTTTTTCCTGAGCTTTTTTAAGCTTTCTGTTATCTATTCGACGAGTTTGGGCATCCTTTTGCAATCCTTCAATGATCTTCCTTATGTTTCCTTCCTTATCTATCTCTTCTCCATGGCCATTGGAGTTCGATCCTTCAAGTCCCATATGAACATCTATCCCTTTAGCTTTGTTTTATGAACTGGAAACATTCTATGCTTTCCCCATTTCTTTGCTCTCTGTGACAACTCTAAATGGTTCAGGCACTCGTTAAACTTCTGCAAACACAATGTCCAGGCAACCGGAATTTGTCAGGTCATTATTCCTTAACAAATCCCACAACATTCATAAACAACTTGATTCAAGAAAAACGTTCAGTTTCCACGAACTCTCCGAGCTCGGCTCGACTCTGTAGTGAACTCAGGCCTTAGCCCTTTTCTCTCAGTTTCCCAACCCCACGCGACCAAGGTCATGACCAAGCGCTAGGTCTCAAGGTTCTCTAATCGGGACTTCGAGGTTTCGGTCCTGGAGGCTCTCACGCTCGCTTCCCTCTCCAACTCCTGACTTCCAAACTTTCGACCTTTCTAGCCTCTGGGATCACAGTACAACTGTCACCAACCACGGTGGTGACACGTGTTTCTCTTAAGAAGTTCCACGTCACCCTAGGTGATGCCCTCCAGCCCCACTGCGTCTACTTTTTCCTTCGGGACCCACTGGCACGTGGCACACATCCCATGTATCCATGTCCATCCCAGTGACGTTAGCCTGACTCACTAATTCGGCTCTTCGGGGTTTCACGATTTCGGGCTTCAGGAGTTTTTGCGTCAGCACATCCCACTTCTCTCGGCATCTGAACTCTCAAATTTACCCTCTGCTCTTCTACTCTATCCAATGGTCGAGATATTTTTCCCATATCTACGGTGCATATCTTCTAGGGACTTCGAAGTTTCAGGTTTCGGGGGTTTGTGTCTCAGCACACCCCGCTTTTCTCGACAGCTGAACTCCCGAAAGGCTTCTCGAAAATCCTCTTGGCACCTTCTCAGGATCTGACAGTCATAAAAAGGCATCCCTTCCTTCCGAATAGATCTCACGACCCACATTACTCTGTGGTCCATTACCACTTTTTGTCATGGTTTTTACGACACCACTACTACTCCTGAGCTTCGTAACGCGGTGATCCAGATGGATATCAGTGGCTACCCACCTTTTCCAACTAGCTCAAAATAGTTTTCTGGCAATTTTGGCAATTTACTATTTTTAGCAGTTTTCACTTCCGGGGCCATTTTAAGGGCCTAAATGAAGGTTTTTTGGGATCGTTCCAACTCATTGATAGCCAAAGGCATCATTGAGACCCCAAAATGAATCTCCTTGATGATACCTTTCCAATGGGCTATCATACGCCTAAAACGGAGATCATATGCAAAAGTTACGACCCCGGGAAGTTAATGTACTAACTTACCCAAACGGGGCCCATATGACTTTTGGCGCTTCATCTCCTAGGGTTAGGTTTTTAGATGTCTAGGGTTTTTGGCATTCCTGTTTATTGTAAAAGGCCCTCAAAGCCTCATTGTAATCATCTTCTTGCAAATGAGCGCAACCGTCACATATCTTCTCAGAGATACGCCGCCACCATTCTAGCAAGCTTGTTTTTACTGCATTTTACAGTTTCAGCTTATTTCATTATTGAATAGAAAACTAGTTTTACTGTATCTCTGTTATTTTGTGTTAAGAATATGTTAATAATCTGTATTCATTTCGTTCTACTCATAAAATCTGGATTAGTGGTATCAGAGCGGTCTGCTCCTTATCGTCTTAATGCATGTCTCCAACGAGGTCAGACTACAAAGAGTTGGGTCTTGAGCTTGTTTCTCTTGAGGACAAAAGCTCTCACACGCCCAAGCGACCTCTCATGGCAGGAGAAAAGAAAGATGACAGGACAGGAGATCCTTTCAAACTGTTGATTGAGGAATCCCTCACGCAACAGAGGAATGATATGATGGATAGTTTCGCACAAAACCTTCGGAGGCTACCAACAGGCGACGCATCTTCTTTGAGCGGAGGCACCACCCCCTTCACGGTACAAATAAACTTCGATATTCCTATATTTGAAGGTCAGATAGACACAGATGTTGTAGACAAGTGGTTGAATCTGCTAGAAGGGTATTTTTCTGTCCATATACTTCTCAAGTAGAGAAAAGATTACTTTTTCGCTCCTCAAAGCCGTCCCCCGTGTCAAAGATTGGTGGGAAACGTTCTGTGAGAAAAAGGAAATAGAGGAACCCTCGTTATTTACAACCACAGCCACCTAGGATTCCTTCAGGGATGCTATTAAGGAACAATAATGTTAATGTTTAAGCCATTATTATAGTTCTTTGCATTTCAATAAATAACAACAACATAAGACAAGATCACTGAGAAATACACAATCACAAGAGACAACATTTATCCTGGGAAACCCTCTAGGGGAAGAAAACCCAGCAAAACTTCCTTATTATAGATAGCCAATACAATACCAAGAGATAACTCAAACAAGTACAGAATGTCCTCTCCCAAAGATGTGCCTCTCTCTCTCTCTCTTCTCCAATTGCAGCTCCGAAACTTGTCTCTCAATGAACAAGTGAGTGTGTGTCTAAGTGAGGTGCTAGCCTCTTTATTTATACAAGACTGGCACGTGTGGGAGTGTCCTTTCACTAGCAAGGCCGACTTCTTCTTCTGGGTGGTTATAACCACCTTTATTATATTCCAGGGCCTCTTTGATATATTCTGGGGCCGACTTCTCTTTCTGCCTATTACAATTACATTATGACCAATCTGCAAAAGGGGATTTGGTCCTTTTACAATAGCCGACATGATCAATTCACAATGGGGATTGATCCAATGAATAATATATCAAATAATAATAAGAATACACTTTCCAGTTACATTATTTCAACACTCCCCCTTAACAAGAAGGGTATTCTACAACATCATCAGATGAGAGAGAGGCGTTTATCATCAACAACATCAGGAGGACAACATCATCAATATCATCTTGGAACACTCACTGGCGTATCTATAAATCATCGGAAGTTTTTTTCATTGGCAACATCGTCATTCTCAAAGGAATGCAATCATCATTTGCATCAATATGTATTAGTATATAACTAATACATTATCATCATCACAACACGAGGCTAGCTCATCATAATACAGCACTGGCTTTACGTCACAGATATTAAGCTGGAAGCTCAGTACTCGTCTTGCTTTACGTCACAACAATCAAGATGGAAACAAGATACTAGACTGGCTTTACGTCACAGCTTCTCAAGCTAGAAGCACAGTACTAGTCTCATCTCAACATCTTGCTTTACGTCACAGCACTCAAGCTGGAAGCAAGATACTAGACTGGATTTACGTCACAACTATCAAGCTGGAAGCACAGTACTAGTCTCATCTCAACGTCTTGCTTTACGTCACAACACTCAAGCTGGAAGCAAGATACTAGACTAGCTTTACGTCACAGCTTCTCAAGCTGGAAGCATAGTACTAGTCTCATCACGTCTTTCTTTATGTCACAACACTCAAGCTGGAAGCAAGATACTAGACTAGCTTTATGTCACAGCTTCTCAAGCTGGAAGCACAGTACTAGTCTCATCACATTGTCTTGCTTTATGTCACAACCATAAGGTTGGAAGCAAGATACTAGACTGGATTTACGTCATAGCTGTCAAGCCGGAAGTGTAGTACTAGTCTCATCACATCTTCTTGCTTTACATCACAACTATCAGGTTGGAAGCAAGATACTAGACTGGCTTTACGTCATAGCTGTCAAGCCTGAAGCGCAGTACTAGTCTCATCACATCTTCTTGCTTTACGTCACANACTAGCGTATCTATAAATCATCAGAAGTTTTTTTCATCGGCAACATCGTCATTCT
This sequence comes from Picea mariana, assembly GCA_032191745.1. NCBI lineage: Eukaryota > Viridiplantae > Streptophyta > Pinopsida > Pinales > Pinaceae > Picea > Picea mariana. Next base: position 14,095 of record JASDQU010735992.1, on the reverse strand, counting down.
CAAAGGAATGCAATCATCATCTGCATCAATATGTATTAGTATATAACTAATACATCATCATCATCATAGAAACGAGGCTAGCTCATCATAATATAGGACTGGCTTTACGTCACAGTTGTTAAGCTAGAAGATCAGTACTCGTCTTGCTTTACGTCACATCAATCAAGCTGGAAACAAGATACTAGACTGGCTTTACATCACAGCTTCTCAAGCTAGAAGCACAGTACTAGTCTCATCTCAACATCTTGCTTTACGTCACAGCACTCAAGCTGGAAGCAAGATACTAGACTGGATTTACGTCACAACTATCAAGCTGGAAGCACAATACTAGTCTCATCTCAACATATTGCTTTACGTCACAACACTCAAGCTGGAAGCAAGATACTAGACTGGCTTTATGTCACAGCTTCTCAAGCTGGAAGTGTAGTACTAGTCTCATCACGTCTTTCTTTACTTCACAACACTCAAGCTGGAAGCAAGATACTAGACTAGCTTTACGTCACAGCTTCTCAAGCTAGAAGCACAGTACTAGTCTCATCACATCGTCTTGCTGTATGTCACAACCATAAGGTTGGAAGCAAGATACTAGATTGGCTTTATGTCATAGCTGTCAAGCCGGAAGTGTAGTACTAGTCTCATCACATCTTCTTGCTTTACGTCACAACTATCAGGTTGGAAGCAAGATACTAGATTGGCTTTACGTCACAACTATCAAGCTTGAAGCGCAGTACTAGTCTCATCACATCTTGCTTTACATCACAACCATCAGGTTGGAAGCAAGATACTAGACTGGCTTTACGTCACAACTGTCAAGCCAGAAGCGCAGTAATAGTCTCATCACATCTTCTTGCTTTACGTCACAACCATCAGGTTGGAAGCAAGATACTAGACTGGTTTTACGTTACAGCTGTCAAACTGGAAGCACGGTACTAGTCTCATCACATCTTCTTGTTTTACGTCACAGCACTGAAGCTGGAAGCAAGAGATGTCTCATCACAGCAACTACTCCCATTTTCGACGAAGGTCCTTTCAGACTATATCAAGCTTATCTCGAAAGTGCTCAAACTTTACACGAGATAGAGGCTTGGTCAACACATCAACAACCTCTTCATCCGTGCTAACGTACTGGAGCTTTAAGGCTCCTCTCTGCACCATGTCACGGATGTAATGATAACGAATCTCTATGTGCTTCGACCTGTCATGGAATACATCATTCTCTGTCATCTTTATGCAGCTCTAGTTGTCACATAGGATTGTGTTTGTTTCCATCTCTAGGTCAAATAGACCGGTCAACAACTTTCGAAGCCATATAGCTTCGCAACTGGCAGAACATGCAGCAATATATTTTTCTTCCGTTGTGATGAGAGCAATGATGGATTGCTTTCTACTCTGCCATGAGATCATGGCTGATCCCAAATTGAAAAAACATCATGAAGTTCTTTTCCTATCAGAAACACTTCCTGCCCAATCTGCATCAGCATATCCACTCAATGTGAAATCATGATCTCCATCATAGCTGAGACCACAATCTATTGTACCCTTAAGGTATCTCATCACATGTTTTCCAGCCACTAGGTGAACATGTCTGGGTTCTACCAGAAACTGACTCAAGGTGTTCACGGAAAAACAAATGTCTGGTCTGGTGTTCGTCAGGTACAT
>JASDQU010735992.1:0-12336 GCA_032191745.1 Picea mariana | reverse complement strand
ATGTTGGCTATTGTAAAAGGACCAAATCCCCTTTTGCAGATTGGTCATAATGTAATTATAATAGGCAAAAAGAGAAGTCGGCCCTAGAATATATCAAAGAGGCCCCAGAATATATTAAAGGTGGTTATAACCACCCAGAAGAAGAAGTCGGCCTTGCCAGTGAAAGGACACTCCCACACGTGCCAGTCTTGTATAAAGAAAGAGGCTAGCACCTCACTTAGACACACACTCACTTGTTCATTGAGAGACAAGTTTCAGAGCTGCAGTTGGAGAAGAGAGAGAGAGAGAGAGGCACATATTTGGGAGAGGACATTCTGTACTTGTTTGAGTTATCTCTTGGCATTGTATTGGCTATCTATAATAAGGAAGTTTTGCTGGGTTTTCTTCCCCTAGAAGGTTTCCCAGGATAAATGTTGTGTCTCTTGTGATTGTGTATTTCTTAGTGATGTTGTCTTATGTTGTTGTTATCTATTGAAATGCAAAGAACTATAATAATGGCTTAAACATTAACAATATTATTCCTTATTAGCATCCCTGAAGGAATCCTAGGTGGTTGTGGCTGTAAATAATGAGGGTTCCTCTGTTTCCTTTTGCTCACAGAACGTTTCCCACCAATCTTTGACATGGGGGACGACTTTGAGGAGAACAAAAGTAATCTTTTCTCTATTTGAGAAGTTATGAACAGAAAAATACCCTTCTAGTAGATTCAACCACTTTTCTACAACATCTGTGTCTATCTGACCTTCAAATATAGGAATATAGAAGTTTATTTGTACCTTGAAGGGGGTGGTGCCTCCGCTCGAAGAAGATGCATCGCCTGTTGGTAGCCTCCGAAAGTTTTGCGCAAAACTATCCATCATCTCGTTCCTCTGTTGCATGAGGGCTTCCTCAATCAACAGTTTGAAAGGATCTCCTGTCCAGTCATCTTTTTTTTCTCCTGCCATGAGAGGTCGCTTGGGCGTGTGAGAGCTTTTGTCCTCAAAATAAACAAACTCAAGACCCAACTCTTTGTAGTCTGACCTCGTTGGGGATATGCATTAAGACGATAAGGAGCAGACCGCTCTGATACCACTAATCTGGGTTTTATGAATAGAACGAAATGAATACAGATTATTAACAGATTCTTAACACAAAATAACAAAGATACAATAAAACTAGTTTTCTATTCAATAATGAAATAAGCTGAAACTGTAAAATGCAGTAGAAACAAGCTTGCTAGAATGGTGGCGACGTATCTCTGAGAAGATATGTGACGGTTGCGCTCATTCGCAAGAAGATGATTACAATGAGGCTTTGAGGGCCTTTTACAATAAACAGGAATGCCCAAAACCCTAGACATCAAAAAACCTAACCCTAGGAGATGACGTGCCAAAAGTCATATGGGCCCCGTTTGGGTAAGTTAGTACATTAACTTCCCAGGGTCGTAACTTTTGCATACGATCTCCGTTTTAGGCGTATGATAGCCCATTCTAAAGGTATCATCGAGGAGATTCATTTTGGGGCCTCAATGATGTCTTTAGCTATCAATGAGTTGGGACGATCTTGAAAAACCTTCATTTAGGCCCTCAAAATGGCCCCAGAAGTGAAAACTGCTAAAAATAGTAAATTGCCAAAATTGCCAGAAAATTATTTTGAGCCAGTTGGAAAAGGTGCGTGGCCACCGATATCCATCTAGATCACCATGTTACGAAGCTCAGGAGTAGTAGTGGTGTTGTAAAAACCATGACAAAAAGTGGTAATGGACCACAGAGTAATGTGGGTCGTGAGATCTGTTCGGAAGGAAGGGAAGCCTTTTTACGACTATCAGATCCGGAGAAGGTGCCAAGAGGATTTCCGAGAAGCCTTTCAGGAGTTCATCTCTCGGGAAAAGCGGGGTGTGCTGAGGCACAAACCCCCGAAACCTGAAACTTCGAAATCCCTAGAAGATCTACACCGTAGATATGGGAAAAAGATCTCGACCGTTGGATAGAGTAGAAGAGCAGAGGGTAATTTCGAGAGTTCGGATGCCGAGAGAAGTGAGATGTGCTGATGCACAAAATCCCGAAGCCCGAAATCATGAAACCATGAAGAGCCGAAGTACTGAGTCAGGTTAATGTCACTGGGATGGACATGGATACATGGGATGTGTGCCACGTGCCAGTGGGTCTCGAAGGAAAAAGTAGACGCAGTGGGGCCGGAGGGCATCGCCTAGGGTGACATGGACCTTCTTAAGAGCAACATGTGTCACCACCATGGTTGGTGACAGCTGTACTGTGATCCCAGAGGCTAGAAAGGTCAAAAATTTGGAAGTCGGGAGTTGGAGAGGGAAGCGAGCGTGAGAGCCTCCAAGACCGAAACCCCGAAGTCCCGATTAGAGAACCTTGAGACCTAGTGCTTGGTCACGACCTTGGTCACGTGGGGTTGGGAAACTGAGAGAAAAGGACTAAGGCCTGAGTTCACTACAAAGTCGAGCCGAGCTCGGAGAGTTCATGGAAACTGAATGTTTTTCTTGAATCAAGTTGTTTATGAATGTTGTGGGATTTGTTAAGGAATAATGACCTGAAAAATTCTGGTTGTCTGCACATTGTGTTTGTAGAAATTTAATGAGTGCTTGAACCGTTTAGAGTTGTCATAGAGGGCAAAGAAATGGGGAAAGCACATAATGCTTCCAGTTCAGAAAACAAAGCTAAAGGGATAGATGTTCATATGGGAGTTGAAGGATCGAACTCCAATGGCCATGGAGAAGAGATAGATAAGGAAGGAAACATAAGGAAGATCATTGAAGGATTGCAAAAGGATGCCCAAACTCACCAAGCAGATAACAGAAAGCTTAAAAAAGCTCCGAAAAAACAAGGAGAATTCAACATAAAGTTGTTAAAGAGTTTGGAGAGAATAGAAAAGAAGTTGGATAAGAAGAGTGATTCGAGCATAACAGGGAGTCACCAGACGTCTGAGGGAAGAAGGTTAAGGAGTGAGGGTAGACACCATCATCACTCCCAAGGTCACTCCAAGAGAAGGACACACAGTAGTTCCGGCCCATCTCCTACCAGAAATCACAGGAGATCTGGAGTGGATGAATTGAAGGGAGAGATGAACAAGATTAAGATTCCTACGTTTGATGGAGAACATCAGAAGAAGGAAGACGCCGAAACATGGTTGCTTGGTATGAGGAAATACTTCCAACTATAGAATTATTCCTCTCATGTAGAAGGAAGAATTGCGATGTATCAACTGAAAGGAAAAACATCCATGTGGTGGGATCAACTTGTTCAGGTGCAGCACATTAGAGAGAATGATATCACTTGGAAGGAATTCAAGAAGTATTTCGAGAAGAAGTATTTGACTAAGAGATATTATGATAGGAAGATGAAAGAGTTCTTTGAACTCAAGCTAGGCAACATGACCATTGATGAGTATGAACGTAGGTTTTTGGAATTACTGAAGTATGTTTTGTTCATCAAAGAGGAGACTGTCAAGATTCAAAGGTATTTGAGTGGACTACCATCTTCCATTGGGGACAAGATCCAGTATGATGACCCTAAGACCATGGAAGAAACGATAAGAAGAGTGAAATGCTTATACGAACAACAAAGAGAAAAGCCTGCCTTTCGGAAGGCTTGGGATGACCAGAAGAAGTTTAAGAAAGCAGAGGCAAAAGGGAAACACACCTCCCATTTTTAGAAACAGTCCTCGAGGACAGTTATCGTTTAGAGCCAAGAATGGCTGAAGGAGGAGAACAAAGGCCAAGACAGATGCCCATTCAGTGTTGGGGCTGTCAGGGAAACCATAAGTACAAAGATTGTCCCCACAAAAATGGCAAAGTGAGAGCTATCCATAATGTTCAACAAGCTAAAACAGTGGAGGACATGGGCAGTAGAATGCCAAGGATCTATGCAGCGCTGGACAACAAGCAAGCTGAATACCAGTTGCACATGATTGAAGTAGAAGGTATGATTAACAACCAACCATTTACTATATTAATTGATTCAGGGGCTAGCCATAGTTATGTAGATCCTAGAGTGGTGGAAAGTTTGCATTTGTTGAGAAACAAACATGAAAAGTGTTGGTTAGTGCAGCTAGCTACAGGAATCAAGATAAAATTCATTGAGTTAGTTAAGTCCCGTCCAGTGGATATGAAGGGACTGAGCACAAAGGCTGAATTGAATATTTTTCCTTTAGGGTCTTATGACTGTCTAATTGGGATGGACTAGTTGGACCAACACCATGCCATCTTGGAATGTCGCAACAAGGCATTCACTTGCTTGGATGAGGAAGGGAATCAGAAATCAGTCCAAGGAATTCCCAGAACTGTTGCTATCAGAGAAATCTCAGCAATGCAGTTGAAGAAGTGGTACAGGAAAGGCTGTCAATTATTTGCATCCCATGTGGAGGAAACACCTAAGGATAAGGTGTTAAGTATTGGAGATCATACGGTACTAAAGGAGTTTGGAGATGTATTTCAGGAGGTACCAGGATTACCCCCGAAGAGAGATATTGATTTCTCTGTAAATATGATGCCTGAAGTAGCCCTAGTGTCGAAAGCTCCTTATAGAATGAGCACGCCAGAGATGAAAGAGTTGCAATTGCATCTTGAAGAGCTTCTGAAGAAGGGGTACATGCGCCCAAGTGTGTTGCCTTGTGGTGCCCCAGTCCTGTTCGTGAAGAAGAAGGACGGAACACTGAGATTGTGTATCAATTTCAGACAATTGAACAAAGTAATTGTAAAGAACAAGTATTCCTTGCCGAGGATTGATGACCTCTTCAATCAGTTGAAGGATGCAAAGATATTTTCGAAGATAGGCCTTAGGTCAAGATATCACCAGGTAAGGATAAAGGATGAAGACATCAACAAGACCACCTTTAGAACAAGGTATGGTCATTACGAGTTCACAGTGGTGTCGTTTGGGTTGTTGAACACACCCGTTGTTTTTATGTGCCTGATGAACAGTGTATTCAGGGACTATCTAGACAAGTTTGTCATAGTATTCCTGGATGACATTCTGGTGTATTCCAAGTTGGAGGAAGAGCATGAACAACATCAGAGGATGGTGTTGCAGGTGCTAAGGGAGCACCAACTATATGGAAAGTTGAGCAAATGCTCGTTTTATCAGGAGCAGATCCATTAATTGGGGCATATTATCTCGAAGGATGGGATAGTTGTAGACCCTGAGAAGATTGAGTCCATTAGAGAATGGTTAGCGCCAAAGAACGTGATAGAAGTTAGATCCTTCATGGGTTTAGCTGGTTATTACAGAAGGTTTATCGCAGGGTTCTCGAGGATAGCTCACCCTATCACTTCCTTGCAAAGGAAGGAGAAGAAGTTTCAGTGGACAGAAGATTGTGAGAGAAGCTTCCAAAAATTGAAACAACTGTTAACCAGTGCTCCAATCCTGAGGATTGCATATCCGAATGAAGACTTTGTAGTGTGTACAGATGCATGCAAAGAAGGACTGGGAAGAGTCCTCAGTCAGAATGGATTCGTAATTTGTTAAGAATCCAGAAAGTTGAAAGAGCACGAAAGGAACTATGCCACTCACAATTTGGAGTTGGTAGCCATAGTACACGCTCTAAAGAAGTCGAGGCATTACCTCATGGGAAGGAGGTTCGAATTGAGAACAGACCATAACGGTCTGAAGTATTTGTTCGATCAGCCAACCTTGAACGTTAGGCAAAGTAGGTGGTTGGAGTTTCTCTGTGAGTATGATTTTGATATCAAGCATATCAATGGGAAGGAGAATAAAGTGGTTGATGCAGATGCTATCGCCATTAGCACGTACCGAACTGATATAAAGGGAAGAATTTTGGAAGCTACAAATGCAGGTTTGCAGTACATGGAGTTGGTAGCAAAGCTACAACAAGGTGAGATGCCACAGAAAGTGGAAAATTATAGATTGGAAACTGACGGAACACTTTTGTACAAAAACAAAATTTATGTACCTAATGTCCAGGACTTGAAACATATGATTTTGCATGAAATGCATAATGTGCCTTATGCAGGGCACCCTGGGTATCAGAAAACTGTGGCAGTAGTCAAAAGCCATTACTTTTGGCCAGGTATGAAGAAAGAGATTGTTGAATACATCGCCAGATGTATGGAGTGTCAGAAGGTTAAAGCTGAGCACAGACACCCAGCAGGGTTGTTGCAACCTTTACCCATTCTTGAGTGGAAGTGGGAAGTAGTGACAATGGACTTCATCACAGGATTGCCAAGAACATGCAAGCAACATGATTTAATCATGGTGGTGGTGGACAAGCTTATGAAAGCTGCCCATTTCATTCCATTAAAGACTACTCACAAGGCAGCGGAAGTAGCCAACATCTTTGTGAAGGAAATAGCACGATTGCATAGTATCCCCAAGACAATTGTGTCTGATAGAGACCCGAAATTTACCTCAAATTTCTAGAAGGGGTTGTTCAAAGGATTCAAAACGAATCTGAACTTTAGCACAACTTATCATTCTGAGACTAATGGACAGACAGAGAGGGTGACAGAGTAATAGAAGACATGCTAAAAATGTATGTGATGGACAAACCATCGAAATGGGAAGACTACCTGCACTTGGTAGAATTCACCTACAATAATGGGCATCAAGCATCATTGAAGATGAGCCCACTTGAAACACTTTATGGCAGAAAATGCAATATTCCGGTAAGTTGGGATAATCCAGCTGACAGGGCAGTAGTTGGGCCAAAGTTGCTCAAGGAAATGGAAGAACAAATGCTAAAATTAAGCAAAATTTAAAGGCTGCCCAAGACAGGCAGAAAATTTATGCCATAAGAACAGAATCCACAAAGAGTTTAAAGTCAGTGATCATGTTTTCCTTAAAGTAAAATCCAATAGAAGTTCCCTGAAGCTGGGAAAATGCACCAAGTTGGTAGCCAGATTTTGTGGGCCATTTGAAATCCTAGAAAGGATTGGGCCAGTTGCATATATGCTTGCATTACTTGCATCCATGAATGCACAAAATATGTTTCATGTTTCATTGCTTAAGAAATATATACCTGATGTTAATCATGTAATTGATTGGAATGTGATTTAGGTGGAGCAAGAAGGTGTCTTGCAAGTGCATCCTGTGCGCATATTGGACCGGAAAAACAAGCATCTCTGAAATCGATCCATAGGGCTTGTAAAGGTCCAGTGGACCTGGTACGCTCCTGAGGACGTGACTTGGGAACATGAAGATGCTATGCGGGCAGAATACCCGCATCTTTTTGAAGATTTTGAAAATCTTGCTGATACTGTGTGAAAATTGCACTGAGGACAGTGAAAAAATAAGGGGAGGGGATTGTAATATCCCCAAGGACGAGCCCTGTTGTGATCATGTTTATGAATTGTAAATCATGTTTTGTAGGCTGGTGAGCCAAGTATTGTTAAGCTAGTGGGCTTATGTGTTTATTAGGCCGGAGAGCCTAAGTGTTAAAGGCCAGGAGCCTGTTTTTGTATATGTAATATGCAGAACAATAATAAAAATATAAACATCGATGCATACAGACTGACCACAAAGAAAGAGTGATGGGGGACTAAGCTTCCACAAGGTGGCTAAGGGAAAAAGGGGTTGAAAGGTTGGGAAAGAGAGGCTAAGTGTTGAGCCTAGGGGCTAAGCTTAGGGGCTTAAGTCCTTGAGAATAATAATTTATTATTATTCCAAAAGCTATGTGAATGTATGTTTGCTTTTATCCTAAGTTCCTGGAAAGAGGGAACGTGTGCAAAAGGGAACACATGCTGATGGAGTGCATGCAACCTCATGGGCAACATGTGTCGGCCTAGGCACATGCAATTTTAGCCCAAGAATTGAGTCGGGATGGGGGTTGGTCCTCCATTTTGTCGTTCATCTATTTGATCTCTGTGACTGAGTTTTGTAAGCCTCACGTAGCTCCGAAACCCGAAGCCTGTACTATTTTCTTGAGAAACCGATACACCTTTGTCCGAACTGTTGAGTCTGTGTTCGACCTCTACGTGAATTTCTTGTCACGCATCTTGCAAATGAGTGTTACCTGAACCGTGCTGTGTTTTAGTGGCCTGTTTTCGTTTCCTGTTTCCACACCCCATTTTCCTGTTGATGTTGTCACCTGTGAATTAACCCAAGCTGTTGTCGTTGCTGTCATCCTGAACTTGCGGGAATTGAATTGGAAATTGGTGGAAGAACGGGGTTGTCAGGCCCATGGTAGAAGAGGCAGGTTGTCAAGCCTGTGATCAACTCTCTTGAGGTGAGGGAGTCTGTTGGGAAGTGGTTTTCTCCCAGAGAGAGTCCAACACCAGCTACGGAGCTCTGAGACTTCCTAATCCGGCATGTTTCCAAGGTCCATAGAGGGAGGTGAAGCACCAATGGACTGTTCTTGTGAAGGTGTATACTCTCGGGTGGAACATGCATGTGGGGAATGAGAGTCTGTGAGTAGTGGGTTTAAGAAGGCTCCTGGGGAGAATCCTTCCGATTGCTTTGTGCAGTTTTCCTGTAACCTCAGCCTAGTCTAGGATTTACTTGCCTTGGGTGGAGCTTAGTCCCAGCTTGAGGGTGACCCACTACTAAGCATGATGAGCAGTGTGGTCTAAGGCTAGGAGGTTCGTGTAAGGTCTGCATTATGTTCTCTAATACATGGTAGATCCTCTAATACATTATGTTCTGCATTATGTTCTCTAAATCTAACATGGTATCAGAGCTTAGGGTGTGAAAAGAGCTCAAGAGTTGCAGAATAGAGCCTGTGTAGATCCACCTCTTAGGGTTTGTTTTGCAGATCAACAACAAGTCTATTTAATAATCAAATCTGGAGATCGATCATAAATCTGGTAACATTACAATGATTTTCACTTTGTAAATTTGTGTGGTGAGTGGCTTTATTTTCCTTCCTTGTCTCATGAATTATGGGTCTGAACAAATGCATGCACTCGTTTCCACAAGTCATCACACACTAATTTTGATTCAAGGCTGTGGCAGTGTAATTTCCTCACTCGCCTTACTTTAACATTACATTACACTTTAAAGCACTTGTTTTTATTCCTTGAATCTCTAACCTTTTGGAAACTTCACATTTCCTTAAGTTTGAAATATGGGACTACCAAGATTATTACAGATTGTACCTCTAGTATCTCATGTTTGAGAATAGGACCTTTTAGGTTAAAGTTTTATGAGCTAGCAGGTCCTTCCACTATACACTTACAGGGTGCATTCAAGAGGGAAATTAGTTCAGTAACAGAGACAAAACCTTGTGGTTGTTTTTTAGACTTATCAGGGTGGATTGTCACAGTACTTGAACAAGATTTGGGTTCTCCCGTGCAAGTGAAGGCACACTACCAGCCTTCTCATTTAATACATGAAGTGAATAAACAACAGAGAGATTTTTAGAGTTAAAATGTTTCTGCATTTTCCAGATCTGAGTGCTTTAGAGTACAATATTTGTTCAGAAAGAATTTAAGAGTGGGACATCAAATAAATAGCGCCCTAGATCAGTCCCAGTACTTGACAGTTTTACAACAATAAAAAAGTGGGGGGAAGGAGTTTTGTTTCAGCCTCAGACTTTGATAATGTATGACACATGTATACAACAACTAACATAATACCATAAAAAAAGTCAGAAAACTCTTTTATCTATTGAAGACAACCCTTGCATTTAGATAAATGTTGAAGGAGAATTTCACTTGGGTATAATATATAATCCTTGAGAACTTTGACAAATACTTGCTCATAAATGATTTTTTCTTTGTCAAGTCTTTCACTGTGTAGTATCTTGACAATTGAAATAACAATACTTTCTCTTGGTGAAATATTTCTTATCCAACAGCTTGATCTCAATTTTTGGGCACTTAAAATTTCTTACTTTATAATTTTTGATTGACACTCTTAAAGGCTTCTACCTTCATTGGTCATGGATATTTTCTTACTCACTCATCTACAAACATATATGTGATAGAAATCAGGCAATTAAAGTAATTTGTGAAGCAGCCAGATCTATGATAGACGATCAAAATCGTACCACAGTCTATATTCAGAACAGATGCCCTCATGGGGCCCTAGAAGAGAAATCTCCAGAAGCCTTTAGTTGATCATTTGAGAATCTTTCGCAGCATGTCTACATTCATATACCTAAAGAAAAGAGGACTAAGCTTGAGCCCTCCGGAAAGAAATGAACATTTGTGGGATACAATGAGACCTCAAAATCATATTGAATCTATGTACTAGGACAAAAGTACATAGAGGTCAGCAGGGATGTAACCTTCCATGAGGAAGCTCCTTTTCGTCGGTCCAGAGAACTTCCAGTGGAGCAGGAAGCTCCATCTCCAGATCCTTCAGGATCTCCATCTTCAGATGAGCAGAGGGAGGAGGCTAGAGAGCCTTCTGGGGATCTTATAAGGGATTCTATTGATTTTTCCTTAGAGAAACTTCCTGTCAAAAGGAAGTCAGCTTGGTGTCATGAAATCTTAAAAGAAGTAGAGAAGTTTGCAGCACCAAAAGGTACTTTCAAGGAAAGCAAGAAGCCAAATAAATACTCAGGTTTGATAGCTCAATAGAACCTCGTGATTGACTTGAAACCTTCCACTTTCGATGAGGCTACCAAACTTAAAGTATGGAAGGATGCTATGGTAGAAGAGTACGAGTCAATATTGAAGAATGATGTATGGGAAGTGGTCCCAAGACCTCAAGGCAAATCAATGGTAACCTCGAAATGGATTTACAAAATAAAGCACGCAGCAGATGACAATGTTGAAAAATTCAAAGATCGATTTGTGGCTCGAGGCTTCTCTCAGAAAGAAGGAATTGACTATGTCGAGATTTTCGCTCCCGTTGCCAGGTATACTTCCATCAGAATATTTATATCTCTTGTTGCAGTTTTTGGTTGGAAACTTCACCATATGGATGTTAAGACTGCTTTTCTTAACGGTGAAGTTGAACAAGAGGTTTGTATCGAGCAGCCTGAGGTTTCCATGATTCATGGGAAAGAATCCCATGTATGCAAGCTAAAGAAATCTTTATATGAATTGAAACAAGCTCTAAGAGCTTGGTATGGAAGAATGGACAGTTTTCTTCAGAGTCTTGGGTTTACCAAGAGCATAGCATATCCCAATATTTATATAAAGATTGCATAGAATCATCCTATCATCTTAGTATTATATGTGGATGATTTGTTCCTTATAGGAGAGGAACATTTGATAGCTCAGACTAAGAGGGAGCTTTCAACAAAATTTGAAATGAAGGACTTGGGTCCTATGTACTACTTTCTTGGCTTAGAGGTGTGGTAGAAGCATGGTGAGATCTTTTCTCTCACAAAGAAAATACGTAGTTGATGTGCTTCGTGGATTTGGCATGTTGGACTGTAAGTCCATGACCACACCTATGATTTATAACTTGAAGAAGCTACGTGATCAACTACAGGTTTAGATCCAGAAAACCCCATTGTATATCATCAGATCATTGGGTCCTTAATGTATCTAGTACATACCAGACCGGACATATGTTATGCAGTGAATGCTCTCAACCAGTTCATGTGTAAACCGAAGAATATTCATATGATTGTTGTTAAACATATTCTTAGATATGTTCGGGGGACTATAGCCTATGGGCTTAGATACACTTCCAGTGGAGGTGTAATGCTTCATGGATATACAGATTCAGACTGGATGGGCAGTACAGTGGACTGGAAGACTACTTTCAGATATTGTTTCAGTTTGGGTTCAACTATGATCTCCTGGTCCAGTAGGAAACAGGGCTCTGTAGTTGAGAGAATTGCAGAAGCAGAATACATTGTTGCAAGTGTTGCTAGCAGAGAAGCAGTGTGGCTCAGAAAGCTACTTTTAGATTTGTTCAGTGTTGAGCTAGAACCCACAGTTATCCACTGTGATAACCAGATTTGTATTAATCTCTCTGAGAATCCGGTGTTTCATGACAAATCAAAACACATTGAGACGAGATACCACTATGTTCGGGACATGGTGTAGTCGAACATTCTCAGTATTCAGTATGTTCTGACTGCGGAACAAATAGCAGATATTTTTACCAAGCCTCTATCATTAACAAAGTTTGTGTACTTTCAAGACAAGCTTGGTGTTGCTGAGAATGCCTCTCTTGCTGAGAAGGAGTGTTGAAATCAATGCAGCTGCAAGAGCCATTCTCCAGGAGGATGGCATAAGACCCTAGCTGAGGACTAGGGCCCCCAGTGCACTCCTGGGGTTTCTTGGTTTGGGACCAAGCAGTTAGAGCCATGGCAAAAGACGCTAGTGAGGGCCCCTAGTATATGGATGGGGTTCTTGGTCTAGTAGCAAGCAGAAAGTCCGTAGATGTGTTATAGGGCCCCTGGATGTATTCCAGGGAATCCTTGCTCGGTGCTTGGATTGATCCTTGGATGTGTTCCTTGGTGGTTGATATA
>JASDQU010735991.1:153301-163516 GCA_032191745.1 Picea mariana | reverse complement strand
TTCGATCATTCAAATCTGTGACTGTGAACTTAAGGTAGCGCTCACGGTTCACTCTGATTTTATTAGGCTTTTCGTTCTCTGGAAGCCATAGATGGGACCAATCTGACACGCAATAACCATGTAGTTTCTCCGACCACTCCCTGCTCAAAAATAGACCATACACTTATGGGATATCCACAACAATTATATCAATAACTTGATGAACCTAGGGGTTAGATGATAATCTAATAAGCACATTTTTTAGTTCGCCTATAACATTGACATTTGTCCGATCAAGTTGTATGATTTTTAAAGCCTATGGTTCAACTTCAGCGTTAATCTTTTGTCAAACAGACCAAGGCATCACATTGGATGACACCCCTGAGTCTATCATACAATTATGCACATTTCTATTAAATATCTCGAAAGTTAATAGGAAAGGAGGTACATTTTTGCGAGTACTAAGAGTAGTAGCTTGTGGCTTTTTACTCGCAGTTTCTAAGGCTACTTTATCTACATTATTATTTACATTATTTACATTACTTACAGGAAGACTTATTTTATCTTGAGAATCAGGACTGTTTTTAGTGAAAGTCTTCTGGGGAGTTTTACTTTGCACAACCTTGTTACCATTAGAATTACCATTCTTGCCGTTTTCTGAAATATTTTGCAACATTTTTTTTAACAAAAAAGGAAACTTTAATAACTCGTAGATAGAAATGTTAGCCCTTAACTTTTTAATATCTTCAACAACATCATAATCTAAGTTGGGGCTAACATTACTCTGTTTAGGTTCAGCTGATTTAGATTGCTTCGGAGGCGAATTTGTAGTGATTTCGGAAGAAGGTTTATTTGTTGTCTTACTCCTAGTGTTATAAGGATGAATTGTCTCGAAGTTGGCTTGGAAGATGCTATCCGAGAAATTTCCAAAAATATTCGGAGAAGACTCTTCTTCTTGCGCTGTCTCTGGTTCAACTACCTCCTCAGGAATCTCAAGAGGCATCAAGTTATCTTGGGCTTTTAGAATTGTTTGAAGGGCACATTGCAAACTTTCTAGATTAAGGCCTTCGGTGGTTGGGTTAGGTAGGTTGGTGGGAAAAGGATTTCAGAAAGGAGGTTTGTAGGGCCCTTTACTCGAGGAAGCTTCTTCGGTTGACCTATGTAAGTCTATAACTTGATTTGACATTTTTTGAACAACTTTAGTTAGGTTTTCCAAATCAGAGTTTTCAGGTTGTGTCTTACTTTGAGTGGGTCTGGGGAGGATTTCAATCTTCTTTTTGGAAGAAGAGCTAGTATCAGTTTCGTTGCTAGAGTAATCTTTAAGACTAAGTATGTCTTTTTCAATCTGGCTAGCTTCCTCAAAGGCCTCTAACAACGTGGCTTTCTTAGATCGTTTAACCCAAATAGCTATACTCTGGTGCAAAGATTTAGTGTAGTAAGCTATTATAAGACTCTCAGCAGGCATAGAATCTGTAGGGATTCGGTTTTTGAGTGTTAAGAATCTCTGATTAAAATCTTTAAATTTTTCTTTTGGGTTCATTTTTAAGCTAGAAAGATCCATGACTAAGACTTTCAGAGGCTTACCGTCTCCGAACTTTTTCAAAAGGCATGACTCAAACTTCTCCCAAGACACGATGGTATGGGGTTGTTGGGCAAAGTACCATGTGGATGCATTACCCTCGAAAGTATACGGGAACAACCTACAGACAACGTCTTCATGTTCAACATTGCGAATTCTAATGGCTAACATGAATTTTTTAATGTGATCTTCAGCTATCTGTTTTGAGTCAGGGTCAAACTTGGGAAGCCATTTCTCCGGGTGTTTAGGTAAAGGATGTTGTGCTCCAGGTAAAACCACGGCATCCTGGTGCAACCAGGGTCTAGCGGGGTTGTTCTGATTTTCCATTGGGGTAGTGGGTGTGGAAGGCTGAGAAGGTAAATCATCTTCATCAAGGGAATCTCCTCCAGAAGAGGAAGGAGATGATGGAGGTGGTAAAGGAGGTATCCCAGATCCTCCTGCAACAGGATTTAAAATTGGATCTGAAGGATTCTCAGTAGGATTAATGTCACCTAATTGTTCTTTGATGTTAGAGAAGTCCAAAGGTTGAACCCACAGATGGTTTGTTTGCCTCAAACGGGCTAAGGCACTATGTGTTTTAATAAGAGATTGGCATACAATCTGCTGTATGTCACCACCTGTAGGATTAGGGGTTGTTGGCTCAACTATGATCTGTGGATCGTCGGTTGAAGTAGTTGTTGTTTGAAGGGGAATATTATCATGAGAACGGCTTCTAGTCACTATAGGTGAGCGATTAGGGGGTGGAGGAGTCTTGTGACCGCCTCATGCCATTAATTAAGTTAAGGCCTTCCTTCTAGCACCATTTGTTGACGGGCGAAATCGTCCGTCCATCAACTAAGAGAGTGGAACTGGTCCGGGGTTGTCTAATAACCCAAGCCATTTGGGATGAACCACCCTGATGTGTTTAGTGGCTCCGTTAGCCGATCTAAGGTCCTAAGAAAACAAAATAAAAGTAATCTAAACTAACTAATCTAACTAAAAGAAAACAAATAAAACAAACAAAACTAAAACTAATTAAAACTAACTAATAAACTAATCTAACTAAAAACTAACTATTAAAACAAACTAATTAATCTAACTATTCTATATATATAATCGACTATCTAATACTAAACTAATTCTAATTAATTAACTAACTAACTACTAACTGAAGTATAACTTATTCACAAAATGTACAATATCTACACTTTACAGATTTAAATAAAACCTGAAAAACTCATTGATATTCTGTTCTAAGACAGCAAGAGATATTTTTTAATGATTTTATAATTTTATAAACAAGAAATAAGACAGAAAACTAACTAAACTAAACTACTAATACACTAATTCTAATTACTAATCTAAACTAAAACATATATCTAACTAAGCTACTAAAATATATTAAACAAATAAATGACAAGCTGACCTGGAAACGTTCCAGGTTTGTCCTGTGTATGATGACTTTTTTAGCAGATCAGAGGAAGGAAACTCGCACCGAATAATCCAGAAGCTTCTCATAAACGATAGCTGAAATGCTCTTCAAGTGTGTTTGCAGGACAAACAAGACATAAAAATCACAACAATCATATGATATCATACAATGGATCCTGTTATGGAAGGGATCATCTTCTGTTCACTTGCCTCTTCGAGGGGGCTTCCTCCTAATGAGCTTCAGATCACAATACAATACTTCTCTTCATGTCCCATTACATTGCTTGAACCCCATTATATAGTGTTACCATAACCTAAGAATATTCTAGAGGAGGAATCTTCTATAAGTAGAACCTTCTAAGAAGTCCTCTTACATTTATTATATCTAATTACCCATTTATTATATCTAACTACCATAGTGAGCCTTATTTAATATTATAGTGGATCTAGTCCACCTTACATTGAATGGCCTCCAGTATTATCACTATGGGCCCTCTGCCCCCCCCCCATTACCTCTCTAGCTACCTTACAATTGTGTGTGTAGATGTTGGGCCTCGCAGGCGCGAGGTTGAGTTGGTTAGAGCGTCGACTCATCAGGGGCCTATGCAACCACCACGTGGAGGGTTGTAGGTAGGGAAGAGATGATGATGGGAGGATTTTTGGGTGAGGCTCATTGATGATGAGAGAATGGCTAGGAGACGCCATTATGATGAACCTGGTGCAGGACCGTTGCATGCTCTTCCGATGGGGGTTGGGGGAGAGTTTGAGAATTTTCGTCGTTGATTAGGGGTGGTACTACAGGGAGTTCCTGAGATGACGTGGGTGCATATCCAAGATGAGGATATCTTGGAGCAATGTATTGGGATTTCAGCAGAGTCATGGACTCTAATCCGTAGAGCAGCTGTGGCAAGAGTGTCGATGACTAGGTGGTTTCCCCCAGGGCCTGAGGGACCTATAGTTGGTGGGGTACCTCCTCTAGAGGGAGGACTAAGTGGTGGTACTCTAGAGGCACCATGAGTGTCTGTGGACATGGATTTTTGTATTTATAGAGGCCTGCGAGCCTATTTTGTATATGGTGTTGTGACACCGGTTTTGTACCTATAGGATTAAGATGATCACTTACCTATGGATGTTGTACTTGATGTACTATTTTTTGTAAACATTGATGGCACATTGATTGATATATCTATATCTATATCTATATATATATATATATATATATATATATATATATATATACATTTTGGGATATCTGTGATGTTCACATGTGATGATATTTTTTGTTTATGGTGTCTAATTTATATGCTGTTACAAAATTTTGATGAGTTATGTATGTGTAATGGTAGCTTGATGAGATAAATGCCAATCTAACACTAGGTTAGCCATATTATCTGCTATTTGATTAAATTGTCTTGGAATATGTGTGAATGTGATTGAATCAAAATGTCAAGATAAAAGTCTAACCTCCAGGTATTTGCGGAAGAGGCATGAATCGTGTACATGGTACATATTGTTGAGCTGGAGGACAATGAGTTGGGAATCTAGTAAAACGCTAAGGTGACAAATATGGTGATGGTTGGCCTTAGCAAGGAGGCCAATGGTGGTTGTGTACTCTAATTGGTTGTTGGTAGTTGAGCCCATGCATATGCCACTAGAGTGGAGCAGTTTATGCGAGGGGGTATAGAGATCCCAAGTGGCCAAAGTGAGATTATGTGTCCACTGGATAGCTCCATCGGTGTAACTGACATGGTAGGATGATGTAGGAGGCATATTTCAATAACACATATGGTATATTAGACACAAGGCATGGAAAAAAGAAGATTAAAAACTCTATAAAAAGTGTACAAAACAAAAATCCTAGGGTAGAATGGCTATGCTCAGGCATAAAATTTCTTTAAGTACAACCCATTGATGGGTTCCTTGAAGGGGTGGCCATCGGGAGAGGCCAGGATGTATGCGACTTTAGTAAGACAATGTTGGATGATGCAAGGTCCATGCCATAATGACTCGAACTTACTGTGGTTGAAGGTATCGTGAGCAATATCGTAAGCAAGGAAGAGGTCACCTTTGTTGAATGATCGAAGGTTGACATGGCAATTGAAGGTGGCCTTCGACCATTTTTTGGCTGCCTCATTGTTCTGTAATGAAGATCGACGGTCTTCATCTAGTGACTCTAAGTTCAACCAACATTTCTTCATTGGAGAAGTGTCGGGTAATAACTCAATAGCGGTGCGTAATGTGGGAATTTTTCCTTCAATGGGGAGGGTGGCCTCGACCCCATGGACAAGATGAAATGGTGTGAAACAAGTGGCAGTTTTAACTACTAGGCGATAATCCCATAGTGCAAAAAACAACATGTGATGCCAATTGGTATTATGTTTGTTAACCGTGCACTGCAACATGGTTTTGAGGACCTTGTTGACCGCCTCTACCTGTTCGTTTCACTGAGGGTAGTATGGGGAGGACAACTCATGGGAGAAGCCTAACCTGGAGGATAGTTCGACGAAAATCTCATTCTCGAAGTGTTTCCCATGATCGAAGACTAGCTATAGTGGTACTCCAAAATGGGAGATGACGTGGTTAAAGAAAAAATGAGCTGCAGTGTTAGCGGTGTTGTTGAAGGTAACCATGGCTTCCACCCACTTGGTGAAGTAATCAAGTGCAATGACGATGTACTTGTGTCCATTGCTAGATGGAGGGTTCCACTTCATGAAGTATATGCCCCATTTGTAAAAGGGGATGGCAATGATGACTGGGTGGAGAAGAGCAGGTGGTGATCTTGATTTGTCAGCATATAGATGACATTTGTCACATTGCTTCATAGCGTGGATGCAGTCGTGAAACAATGTGGACAAAAATTAGCCTACTAGAATGATTTTCTAGGTGGTGGACATCCCTGAGAGGTGGCCACTGCAAGCGCCACTGTGGCAGTCATTCAAGACTCGGTCGGTTTCATCAATTGTCAAACATCGATGAAGTATAGTGTCGATCCCTCATCGATATAAGATATCACTGATAAGGAGGTAGAGAGGGTCTTGGTGCCAAATATGTCAATGATCATCCCTGGAGAGGTGGTTTCCAAACTTCTATGTTCAGAGGTAGATGAGGAGATCATCGTACCAAAATTCATCCGAGGGGATGAAAAAGAGATGTTCGTCAGGGAAGTCGATATTGATGGGAGAGCTAGTATCATCGGAAGAAAATGTCGTAATGAGTTTGACGAGGATGAGGGATTTCTTTCTCTTAGGTGTTGAAAATTCGAGGTTGTACTCCTGAAGGATGATGATCCATAGGGAAAATTTGTCGTTAATTTTCTAGTGACTGAGAAAGTACTGCATTGGGTTGGAATCAGCTACGCATTTGGTGGTTAGAAGCAAGATGTAATGGCGTAGTTTCTGGACTGCAAAGACAACTGCAAGGGAAAGTTTCTCTTTGTGATTCTATTTCAAGGGTGGCCCTGAAAGGTTTTTACTAACATAATAAATGACATGTTCTCAGGCGTCATCCCCTAATTGGATGAGAACTCCTACTACGGGAACGGCTAAGGCCGATAAGTAGAGGATATAGTCGTGATCATAGTCGGGTGGAATAATCAATGGGGCATTGGAGAGGGTTTCTTTGAGATCATCAAAAGTGGTTTGGGCATGTTCGTCCCATTGGAATGGGATATCATGAAGTAAGAGGCGAAGGAAACCATGTGCCCAAGTGGCGTAATTGGGGACAAATCGGCGTAAAAAGATAGCTTTGCCTTGTAGGCTCTGCAATTAGCGTAAATTCCGTGGTGGAGGAATTTTCGTGATGGCTTGGACCTTGAGGAGGTCTACTGTGATGTCATGTTGGGAGACGATGAAGCCAAGGAGGCATCCCGCAGTGACGTAGAATACGCACTTGAGGGGATTCAAGCAGATATTGTACTAACGACACTTGTGAAAGACAATGCATAAGTCATTGAGGTGTTGAGTGTGTTTCTTGGATCGAGCAGTGATATCGTTCAAGTAGGTGAGAATGATTTGAGCCAGATCATGAAAAATGTATGTCATGGCATGTTGAAAAGTGGCTCTAGCATTCTTGAGGCCAAAATGCATGACATGATATGCAAAGGTACCCCAAGGGGTAGTCAATGTGGTTTTTTATTGATCCGCTGGGTGGATCTGAATTTGGTTGTAGCCCAAAAAGTCATCCATGAAGGAAAAAGCCTCATGGCTAGCACAATCATCAATAATTTGGTCAATGAAGGGCATTGGAAAATTGTCTTTGGGACAAGTGTGATTGAGATCGCAAAAGTCCATACAGATGCGAATAGTGCCCTCTTTTTTGTTAACGGGGATAGGGTTGGAGACCCATGACGTATATGCAATGAGGTATATGAAGCTTGTAGCGCGTAGTTTGTCAATTTTGGATTTGATGGCCACTTCTTTGGATTGGTGTAATGGAGGCTTCTTTTGTCGTACAGGAGTAATATCATGCCATGTGTCTATAGGATGTTCAACAATAGATGAATCAAGGTCAGGCATCTCTGTGTATGACCAGGCACAAATGTCACAATATTCCTAGAAGAGAGATTTGTAAGCGATGAGTTCTTCAGGAGAGCATGCGGCGCCAATGGTGATTTCTTCTATGATGCCAGGTTTGATGGAAATATCGATATTGATGGTGGGGGAGATATTGGCTGTATTTCCTTCCTCAAAAGCGTCATGGGTAGGGATAGGGTTATTGAACCAGTCTATATTCCCTTATGGGATAAAATATTTAGATTCAATTGCGTATATGGATTTTTGGCTAGATGGCACAAAGGCATCTTGTGAGAGAAAGAGTGTTCGGTGATGGAGCAGATCCCATGGGAAATTGGGGGTATTTAACTCCTCGAGGATGTCTTCGTCGCAGTGGAACTTTCGAGAATATAGTGGATCCAGGGGGATAATGTTGGTCACTGTCACCGTGTGGTTGTCTTTTGGTGGTGATGATGTAGAGGGGGTATCGCAAGGAGGTTGCGATGATTTTCTCAACATAAACCAAATATCGAGATATTGTGGATTGAAAATGTTGGTCGGGCATAAAATTTTCATGGGGAAATGAACTGGAGAATTGGGGGGATTTGGGTGCAAATCCTCCTCTAATATATTGAATAACCATGGAGGAGTGGGAAGTCCCTCAGGCTCGTGGGAGAAGATATAAAACATATCGGGAGAGGGAGTACGGGGAACTACCAACGTCACTAGAAGTGGGGTGATGGTAGGATTGGTAATAAGGGCCAATTGACGATTCCTATACTCAATGATCGTGGGACATTGAAATGTGGAGTGATCAAGTGATTCACAGAGAGTGAAACGACGTCACATACATTCATTGACAGAGGTTGTGACATAGTGGGTGCTAGTGACATGCGTGTGAGATGATGTGGATGGAGGAGGTTCTTGCTGGAAGCTTTGGTGGACTATCGTTAACGTCTGTTGCAATTGAGGTAACATCGGGAAATGGTGTGTGTAATTTCCATAATCATAACGGATGGCACATGCGAATTTGGTTCGCAACCCTTTGCTACATGTGTTAGGGGACACAGTGGTAGCACTGGAGGAAGTGACGAGTGGTGTTGGTGCCCGTGGGAGTTGAATTGGATTTCATAGCTTAGGGAGAGATGGGCACTTATTGGTGGGGTGTCCATATTTATCGCATAATGCACAAGGAGGTTGAACTCATGGTGGAAGTGGAGTGGTGGGCTCTTTCTTCTTCTGTATGCCCCCAACTATAGAAGGGGTTCTAGTGAGGGGGGTGTGGGTGGGATGGTGGGGCTAAGTATCGGAATCTGCATCGGGATTCCTTTTTTTTGTGGAGGGGTAGTTGATGGACCATATCAGGTGGATGTAGATACCATACTCGAATTTCCATCACCATATTGGGAAGGGTAAGCATTTCGACTACCTGGAAAGCTTGTATACCTAGCAAGGGGTAAACAAAGGGGATTTGGGTAATGGCTTGGGGGACTATCTCCCAAACCCGAATGTGGCCTTGGGGGAGGGTATAATCAGGAACATGGGGAGTTGGAGGGTTCTCAAAGGATTCCCGAGGGAGGAGCTCTATGACTAGTGGGACGTCAGATAGTAATGAAGCCTCTATGGTAGGAAGGGTATCTACGGTTTATGTTCCATTGGATGAGATGAAACATACTTGTGTTGAGGGATGTATGAGTGGAGGTGCTCCATGGTATGTCCCTAGAAAAGATGAGTCTTTAAAAATTCTGGGACCCATCTCGATAAGTGGGTAGGCCTCGGGATTAGTGTGAACAAAGGGTAGGATATTATCGATGTTGGAGGAAGGTTTGGGCTCGTAATGTGACACTTCATCGCTAGTGACGATCTTCCCATTGTGGGGTGACATTATTGTGAGAAACACAGAAGAGGCCACAACCTTCATCACATACATGTAGATTCACCCAAAAAAAATGTTGTAATCAAGCGGAGCATCGATAACTTCAATGTCAATAAGGATAGTCTTGCCCCTGAGTTCAATGGTGACATTTTGAAAGAGCCCTTTAGGAGAGGATGGTCATCCATTGTAAGCTCTCAAAGTGATGGCATATGGTATGAGGTCGGGGGAGACAAGTTTCTTCCATACGGATTTGGACATGATGCATGTGGATGCACCTTAATCAATGATGCAGTGATGAGCTGTGATGTTTCAGATTTTAACTGGTATCTAGAAAGCTACCAGAGCGAGGAGAAGGGGTTCCCTGCTATCAAGACCGAAGGTGATGAGTCTCGTGTCAGCAGGGTCGACTGCCCCTAGGGCAGAAAGTAATGATTTCCATTGAGTGGGATAGGTTTGAAGGACTTCTAAGGCCGACATGGTGGCAGGAGACTGTGCCAAGTCATCGACCAGGCTGTAATTACGGGTCACCCTAGCCTGAGGGTTGTTGATGTTTCTTTGCAATGGAATGCGAGGAATACGAAGGGGTGTTTCATTAATAGGGTGCAGAATCATCAAAGGTGGTCTAGTTGTGACTGGGGGTGCTTTCGAGGTAGCAGGAGTAGAGTCAGGGTGTGCACTATATTGATGACTACACATTTGTAGAAGGAATTCTTCCTCATTAGTGAGGAGGATAGTGTGATCTGTAGGAGTGTCTGGGTTTTCATAGTGTCCCATCTGTGGTGGGGCCAGATGCATCTCCTGTTGGGTGTTCATTATCCCTTGGTGTGGTATGGGGTTTTGTAACATAGTTGGGGGAGGTTGTTGCACATATTGTTGTGGGG
>JASDQU010735991.1:131015-147551 GCA_032191745.1 Picea mariana | reverse complement strand
GAACTGAAGGAGGATCTGAAGAAATTAACATTTCAGCTGAAACAGAATAAGAATAAGGACAAACGAGAAGTTGTTTGGTGCACTACCTGTAGGAAGGAAGGACACCATAAGAATGAATGCCCAACATTCTCATAGTATATGGATATAGGGATGCCAAACCCACTACCACAGGGAGGATTATGGTGCGAAATATGCAAGAAACCGGGTCACGACGCTTACCACTACACGATGATGCAGAAATACCAAACAGTCCCAAAGAACTCATATTGCACCTTTTTCAAGTCAGTTGATCATGACGACAAAGATTGCATAACTATGGAGATGATGCAGGAAAGAACATCATACACATATAGGGTACATGCAAAAATGATGACTGGGCAAGCAACACCACAATTCACTCAAGCCTTAGCCACATATAACACCACACAGCAGCAGTATAATATTGTTTCGTAGCTATACAATAAAAAGTAGCCATAGTACCACCCAGAACAACCCTAGTACAATACCGCACAGTATAATTAGGTACCACAGTATAACACTTTGTGAGGTGATCGCACAGTGTATAGAGGAGTAGGACAAGCCAAAGGAGGTTTCAAACGTGGTAGAGGACCAGTCACATGTCACAATTGCTAGAAATCGAGACATTATGCACGGGAGTGCCCACTGCCACCAACAAATTGTATGTATTGTCTCGCATTGGACCATGATATAGAGGAATGTCCGAAATTACTTATAAAGATCTAGGAAAAAAGGAATCAAAATAACCAGAATGTTCAATGGATTTTAGTCGAAGCAAGGGATGATGAAGAGAACATCAACATAGTCACTCAAGGAGGAACGAAAATAGGAAATGACGCAGTTCGACAAGAACCAGTACAGAACTAATGGGTAAAGAAGAACACTGACCCCAAGAAGAAGTTTGATGCACATAAGGAGAAGGATATTTTTATAGAATCCCGACAAGAATTCCAGAAGGAGAACGTTGTGCCAACTGCACAAAAGATCAAGGAAGCTCCAGAATATGAAATGCCACTATCATTGGACCATACCAACATAATACAACCCAAGGAACAAGTAAGTACTATCAAAGATCTTTTTCAATTATGCATCAAAATTTTAAGTGATCCTTCATCTGTCAAAATATTGCAAAACATCGTAGAAAAATGTAGTAGCGAGATAGAATAGAAGCCAGAATTGAAAACTGTCAATCACCTACACACAAGAAGAAGAACAAGTAGGGAATTTAGACTAAATGCTAACATTAGGGATTTCAATATGGGAGATATTATACTAGATTTAGGATCCGAAGTGAATGTACTACCAAACGCTACATGGAAATGCATGGGAGAATCTACAATGGGATAGTCAACTGTTCCATTAAATATAGAAAACCAACATAGAGTCCTACCAATAGGTAGACTGAAAGGAGTGATGGTAGATCTAGATGGTGTGCACACTAAGGCAAACTTTGAAGTCATTGAAATAGTAGATGACACCACACCTTACTCTGTGCTACTTGGTCTGGATTGGGTGTTCAATAACTAGGCCATAATCAACTTAAAAACTAGAAAACTGACATTTGAGTCAAGGGACTATAGGGTCATAGCCCCGCTCGACCCATCAGAAGGGGAGAGGTTCGTAGAAACCACTTTTCTGGATTTATAAGATATCGACCAGTTATATAGAACAACTGTGCACGATGCAGACTACATAAACCCAACTACAGACAAGGTACTCAGTTGGCGGAGCATTACTTCATGTACAACAAACTCAGACACTCGGTTATAAAACTGGAAGAAAAGACTACATGAAGTATCCACGAGAAGGTGTGCAAGAATAGACCGCGCAGTATGGTGGATTGGCACATAAATCATAGAACCACCCAGTTTTCATGGGCTAAATTACTTGGAAACTTTCTTGACACAATATGAAGATGAAGTATTAGAAAACTAGAGATTTCTAGAACTAAATTTAGCATTAAAGGATACACCCACAAGATGGTGGGGTGCACACAAAGAAACTATCACAGATTGGTACCAATGTAAGCGATTACTGTGCATAAGGTTCGGTGCAGAATAGACAGGTAAAAAACAATAGAAATATGACGGACTAGGCACACCAGCAGAACACTTGGAGAAGTGTAAAATGTTGTGGAAAATGACACCACCGAAGGAATGGTCTCACCTCTTCATTCATACTTTAGAGGGAAAACCAACGAATTGGTATACGGACCAGGAAATATGTAAAGAAACCAAGACATGGGCGACACTCCAACAGAACTTTACAATCACTTTCTCATTCGAGCATGAGAACTCCAACATGGACATGGCCCTAAAATAGATCAAAAACATCATATTCATTGGAGAACTAGAAGTATAAGCTATCATAGAGGTACAACTATGAAATAAGAAGACATTCAAGGATCTCCTTTCATGCTACCACGTACAGTAGGAAGCAATGGAGGAAGATGATCCACGCGATTTTCAGATCAAATAATTCGAAGGCAAGAGAGATGTGGAAGGACCACCCTTAGAGTCAGAGGTCATCTCTACACCAATCAATATAAAGAAGGTTAACATAGGGACCACCGAGCAGTCCAAAATGGTAAGCATTGGAGATTACTAGGATGAGCAGACACTAGAAAGTATCACAGAATTGTTGCACGAATACAATGACCCTTTTCCCACAACCTTTATAGAGATGAAAGGCATATCCAAAGAATTAGGAGAAATGAAGAAACCACTCAGAACTGATGTGAGACCCATTAAACAATGACCATATAGATTGAATCCCATATATAAATAGAAAGTTAAATATGAGATCAATGGGATGCTCGAGGCTAGCATCATCGAACCAGTTGAAGAATCAGAATGGATAAGCCCAATGGTAGTACAGGATAAGAAACAGAGAAGAGAGATCAGGATATGCATTGACTTGAGGAAGTTGAATGATGCATGCCTACATGATCCATTCCCCACACTGTTCACAGAGGAAGTACTCGAGAACAAAGGAGGCCACGAAGCCTACTCATTCACTGATGGATTCTCAGGATATCATCAGGTTAAGATAGCACAAGAGGATAGATACAAGACCACGTTCGCAAAAGAATGAGGATCTTATCAGTATACAGTCATGTCATTCGGACTGAAGAATGCACCTGCGATATTTTCTAGAGTGGTAATCGCAACATTTAAGGAATTCATCCACCAATTTATTGAAGTATACCTAGATAATTGGACGGTCTATAACCTATTGAAAAACCATGTGGAAGTTTTACGACTGATGCTAGAATGATGTAGATAGTGTCAGATATCACTAAATATCAAGAAATGCATATTTCGAACACCATTTGGGATACTATTGGGGCACATAGTATGCAAACAGGCCTTGCTAGTGGATCCGGCCAAAATCACAGCCATTGTTAATCTACTAGCACCAAAAACAGTCTTCCAACTAAGAGAAACACTAGGACATACAGGATATTACAGGAACTTCATCAAAGGCTTTGCACAGATTACAGCGCTAATGGAAAAAATGTTCAGGAAGGATACAAAGTATCAATGGAATGATGAGTGAAAACATGGTCTAGATACCCTGAAGGAAAAGATGGTCACCGCACCAATATTGGTATTTCCATATTGGGAGAAGACATTCCATGTACATGTAGATGCCTCAGCGATAGCACTTGGAGCTATCTTGGTGCAACTAGGAGCAGGAGACTTGGATCACTCGATAGCGTTCGCAAGAAGAAAATTATCAGATTTAGAACATAATTATAACACGATAGAGAGAGAAGGCCTAGATATGGTTTATGCACTACAAAAATACATACATTACCTATTGGAAAAACACTTTAATATGTTTACACATCACTCAGCCCTGAAACACCTAGTCAACAAGCCAGTGTTGGGAGGGAGAATCTGTCGATGGTTATTGTTATTCCAAGAATTTGACTTTGAGGTAATAGTTAAACCATGAAAATTGAATGCAGGACTAGACCACCTATCGAGGGTAACAAATGGAGAGGAACCAATGAATTTAGAATACAACTTTCCATATGCACAGCTATTCCCAGTACATATTGCTGACGATTACTTTGTAGATATCATCCAGTACTTGAGCACAGGTACTACGCCACAAGAATATACCATCGTACAGAAGAAGAACCTGGTAGTCCATGCAACCAACTATCAATTGATCGCAATACATCTATACAAGATGGGCGTAGATAACATATTACGAAGATACGTTCTAGACCACGAATGACCAAGAAGTTTAGCAGAATCCCACGAGGGAATAGTAGGATGGAATTATGCAGGAAAAGTTACCATGCAGAAGGTACTATGCATAGGATTATGGTGGCCAACGATCCACAGAGACTCGAAAGAATATTGTCAGCAATGTGATGTTTGTCAAAGGGTAGGTAAACCCAACATAGGGGGTGAGATGCCACTATGACCACAAGTGAAACTTCAGGCATTCGACAAATGGACGATAGACTTTGTGGGACCCATTAACCCACCAGCCAAAAGAATGGGGGAGAGATATATTATCACCATGACAGAAAACCTAACAAGATGGGTGGAAGTTGCACCAGTAAATGATTGCAGTGCAGATACAGCTGCACACTTTTTGTTTGAACATGTAATTACTAGATTTGGTTGACCAAGAATTTTGATGAGAGACCAAGGAACGCACTTCATAAAAAACACCATTCAACCGATGCTCGAAGAGTTTGAATTTCATCACCAAAAAATCACACTGTATCATCCACGGGAAAATGGCATGGTAGAAGATTTTAACAAAATTCTAGAGAACACCTTGACAAAGATATGTAACGTCAATAGGGACGATTGAGACCTCAAGGTACCAGAATTATTATGGGAGTATAGAACCACATGAAAAATTTTTATAGGCCACACACCATTCAAACTAGTCTATGGTCAAGAAGTAGTAGTGTCGTTAGAATTTATAATACCCAATCTATGTATAGCATCTATCACACACATGACAGAATGAGGTGTAGTACAGGAAAGACTGAATTAGTTATTGTCGATGGAGGAATAATGAATCTTGGTAGGATTCCACCAACAATTACAGAAAGCCAAAGACAAAGCTTGGCACAACCGCCACATCAAGAGGAAGACGTTCAAGGAAAGAGAGCTAGTATTACTCTACGACAGTAAATCGTTGCAGCATCTAGGAAAGCTCAGAATACATTGGCGAGGACCATACGAGGTAAAATTTTTCATGGACAAAGGAACTATACAATTAAGAGATCTACTAGGTATAGACGTCAGAGGAATGATCAATGAGAGCCGACTGAATCTATACAAGGACAATCGACCACCCACCACATAGTAAAAATAAGAAAAAAAGAAAAAAATGAGGGAAAAAATAACAACCATATTGAAAAAGGAAACAAGTGGGAAAAGGAAAGACAACAAAAGCAGGCTAATAGGACAGCATGAGGTAGAGTTAAAGCAAGGCAAGGATGGATGGTATGTCACATTAAGCGTGCCAACTGGAGACGATAGAGGAGGCATAATGGAAAGTACAAAATTACCGCATATGTATTGAACCCACAGTTATGGTGCATTAATTGCATGATGGAGGAAGCATCCTTGAAAAGCTTCATGATGATCCCATACAACACACGAGCACATAAGAACTTAGTCTATTCATGGAAGGATAACAGAAAAAGAGAAACAATAGCTAGAATGAACAGACTGAAACCATAGAGCACGCCAAAGCCATTCGAGCTCAGCAAACGTTTGACAGACACCATTATGGCACCACCAAAGCTCCCAGAACCAAGCGAAATAGCCAAATCAACCAGGGACTAGACCAGATCACAAGGACCACTAGAATAAAGCAAGTAGCAGCCACCAGAGATTGTCAATATTGACGAAATCTCATCGCCAGAGGAAATCCCAGTAGAGTCCACACAAATACTAGAGGAGGTTCCACAACCACAAATAGAGGCCATGGAACAGGATACACCAGCAATGGTGCACGAGCCTCAGAAAAAAGAAGAAGAAAACCACCAGGAAATACCACCAGAAAATGTCGAAGTTGTCGTAGGATATAATGGAAGTGCACAAAACCCAGAAGTAGAAGTGCAACCAGACATTCCACAAATACCCATCCCATATTTCTTTTCGGCTGAGCCGACAGGTGAGGCCATGGATTGGGTAGAATGGATGGCGAAGGAGAAACCGGAAGCTGCTAGAACCTCGAGCCAACCATTGCAATAGGAGGACCGAATTCAGATACCAAGCTCACCTTGAAAGAAACTAGTTGCAAATATTGTGCTACCTCACGTACCAAAGGGAGTATGGGTGGACCCACAGTCATTAGGTCAAGTAGGGAGGCTCAAGTATTCTGACCATGACATAGCATATGAAACCAAATATCCAAATCTTGCACTGCAGGTCTTTATGTAGAAAATAGTCATGAACCAATTCGGAGAAACCATCACTTAGCCACACCAGTGGGCAGCTGGACTAGACAGAACGAGAATTATAGGATTGTTGAAGATACCACACTTTGGCAGAGGCCAATATGTGATGACATGCGTCAAGAAATTGTTAGCAGTTACACATGGAGGGGATATATGGCTGGACAAACCTGTCCCCATAACTGTCAAATTTATCATGTAAATAACATTCTTAACCACCAGGGGTATGGATCCCACGCTAATTCTGGATGATAAGTCCAAGGAAAAAACATTGGCAGAAGAGATGAAGAAGAAATATGGCACCGACAGGGGAACAAGAGGCATTATAATCAAACAGATCAATAATGTCACCACGCAATTGAGCACAAGTATCTTAGCTTGCAAGTTTCTAAGAAGATGCCACAAAGACGAAGTACTAGTAGGAGTCAATGTTGTTTCAGCTCAGTGCACAGAAGGCACCTCCATGAGTTGGGTGCCATACCTATCAAAATTGTTCCAAGTATACTATAAATACATGCAAGATGAAAGTACATAATTTCATTACTCATGGATGATCACTCTCATAGCTTTCATGGGATGGCGAGAACTAGAATACACCATCTTTGGTACCACACCATAACTAGGAGGAGCAAGATATCGCATCCTAAGATCCACACCACTATCCAAGCATAAGAAAGGGAATGGAATCGTATTGGAAGATTACCTATGGGAGATAAAGAAAACCATCAGTCGAGCATGGAGAATAACACCAGAGTCTATCGCACAATATGGGGTCATCGCCAATTTTTGGGCTAGGCGACAAGCCATGTGGATACAACCAAGGCAGGATCTGGATAAATAGTGGCTACAGATGTGCTACTACGTCATCGAGGGAGATATTGACATGGTCATCAGTGAATGGCCTGATGAATGGAGGATTCCAACCATACCCAGAGAAGTATCAGGACAAACAGCAGAAGGAGGGGCCATGCAAGTGGAAACACGACCTTCACAAATCCCAGTACCCAAGAAATGAAGAACAACCCAAACCAAGTCAACTTGGGTAGACGACAACTCAGAGAAGCCAGGGACCCAGAAGGGGAGGGCATAAATCACCCAGCCGACCAAGGGATAGAGGAAACCGATTGAGAGAGAATAGGAAACAACATCGGACCCCATCACATAAGAACCAGGGGGATCTAAGAGACCAGCGGTACAGGACACAAGTGCGTGCAATAAAATGAAGGCACAATGACCACCACTAGACTACATAATCAAAGAGGATGATGGAGAGATGATTTCCAGGATGGGCCAAGACTGTCTCGCATAAGATTTTGATCATGTTATGCACCATAGAGATAAACTATAGAAGGAACTGACAGAAATGGGACAACTCCTTAAGAAATTCGGGGAAGCCTAGATCATGAGTAGCAGTAGAGGCATAGAGCTATCGACCAAATAGACCACAGAAAGGGTGGAGGTAGAAGAATGCGACCCAGTTCTTCTGATACCACATGCACATTCCATAGTCTATATAAAGCCTAGCATGCTAAGAATGGATGAAATTGTGGGACAGAGAACACTAAAGGATTTGGATCATATCCAATTGGTCCTGACACGGATGCCATCAAAATCATTATACAAACTACAGGTTAGCGTCAACCACGAGATGCAATCACAAGCATGTAAAAATTTAGTCGAGCTATGGCAAGAAACAAAGAAGCGGGAAGCACTGGAAACAGTTTTTTCATAGGCCAAATATGAAACTGAGGAGGGGAAAGAATGCATAAACGAGCTAGAATGCAGAGTGGAAGAATTTTTTGGGAAACTTCGAACTACTGTGCAAGGAAATGAACTCCAAGCCACAAAGAAGATCAACTAGATTGCATAGGAAATTGATCAGTATCAAAAGGAGATTGAGACTCTCCATGGACAGATTAGACCAACAACTCCACCATCAGTGAAGGAGCAAAGGAAGTAGGAAGCAACAATGCAACTATAGGAGCTAGAAAAATAGGTCAGCATGACAACCGACTTCCTGGATAAAGCAACACAACTTTGGAGAAGGCTGGAAGAGGATCCACAGGCCCAACAGTAGGACAAGGAGGAGGAGAGGATCAATGCAACGATCCAAGAACTCAAGTAGTGACATAAGACCATACCAATTCCAAAATGGGTCAAGGGAATGCAAGAGTTGAATAAGATATAGGCAAAACTTATCACCGTGCAAACACAGAAACAAGAGCGTCAGGCTCAAACAAAACCGTTGCAGGAACAAGTAGTGGACGTAATTGCACAGGCAAAAGAAGCCAGAAAAAAAACAACACAGAATCATCTAGAATGCCCAGGACTGATGAGCATGGAAGTGGCAACTCAGACAGTCGACACCATCAAGGAGAAAATCGCCCAAACACTGAAAAACGTAGCAGAGTTGCAAGAATAGTTCCAGACGATCACCAAGGAGATCGAGGAAGCATAGAGAAATTAGGTGACTTGGGATGATTCACATGTCAATGTTGGGGGCCTGTTGGCACTAGGCCGAAGAGGAAAGAAGAATGATTGTAGGAAAGAAAGCGTGCAGAAAACAAAAGTAACAACTGGAAAAAGAACATCACGTGTGCATGAAATCAAGCATGCACAAAGGAAAACGAAAGTTGGAGGAGGAACAACACGCATATGGGAGAAAGACCTAACGTAAGAAGGGTTATGGTTTTGGTAATATTCTGAAAAAGGATGAAGAGCCCGAAATGTATAAATATAGATACGAAAGTATCACATAGGGTTGGTTGGTTACTAGTATTTTTTATTAATTCTTTAATGTTTTGAGTTGTATGAACCGACTTTGTAAGTTGTTGAGCAAAGAAGATACGAGGAAGGGTAGATATGAGGATTAGACCACAGGTTGTAGAGCCTAGTGTGATGTAGCTCACCTCACATAGATCTTACCCAGCTTTGTGGAGAATTGTAAGCGCGTGGCGCCAGGAATGCATAACTGCCATAATAAAAGAGCCAAGAGCCAAATCTTTGTGGATGTGTCCCAGGAGGGGGTGAACCATGGTAATACTCATTTAATATGTTGAATGTATGAATTTCTCTTCTTTCTTTCAACAATTAGTGGTTAAGATTGATGAATGAGTTAATACATTGTTATGAATCTGGTTATACTTTGCTTAAATTACACTGTGGGATGTACGTATGCGACTCCAAGGAATAAGTAGTTTCCCTTACAGCTCACGGTATCTAGCGTTAATCAAGAAACCCTTGTCCCCTACTTTGTCCTAGGTTATGAACACCTAAGTCTTACAACCACCCATTTAAATCTATCTCGGGTGAGACTATGCAGTGCCTTCCGGGTGTTGTGTTGCCTTCTAGACTACCAGGAGGGCCAATAATTTTAGAGTCTTTGTTGGAACCCCGAATGACATGAACCCTGGGTCAATAACGTAGACAACCCAAAAAGGGAAATAGTAAACCAACAAATTTGCCTAGTGTTTTAATCCAAGAAAGTAAATTTCAACCCCATCCTATCTTTGTAGCATGTGGGCATGTATGGGCCCTTACAATTTTAAGATGTGTTTGAAAAATAAACTAAGAGGAGTCTTGAGGGGGGTTGTTGTCCTCTCCTAAATATTTTTTCTTTTAAGGGAGATGAAACTTTCTCTCAATCATTTTTCTGATTATCAAGATCGCTTTGTAGCGTGAGAGAAGAGCATACTCAAAGATTGAAGTTCAATTTCTAGTCCCAATGCAAGTATTTATATTTGTGATATAGAATGATTCCAACTTATCTTTAATCAAAGAAAGCCATCCATGTGGCAAAAATGAAAGAAAAAAGAGGATAAATATGGATTTTAACCTCCTTAGTGCCTATGTTTTGATTAACCCTTCATGTGGAGAGGGAATCTAAGTGTGGTGTATATTACAATCTGCATAGAATCAAACTTAAGAAGGCTATGGGCCTCCAACAAATCACAAAAACCCTTACAATGTATAATTTTCTGGACAGATGTGTGGGTCACAGAGTAGACAGAGGTGCATTGGGCACCAACGCGCAAATTAAAAGAGAACTTTTGGCGCAGTGCGCAAAATACATTGAGAAACACAGTGGGATTGGCGCACGTCCTCGGAAGAAGTGTCTGTGCGTTAAAAAACCCGCACACTTTCTGTTACACAGTCGTGAAAGAAATTTCATATGAAATTCTCTCAACTCAGCTCTGAATTTGGCTTTTTACAGGAAGTGATGAGCCGGTTATGGTTCCTGCAAGTTAAATAAACCGAAAAGAAGTGCTCAAACAACCCAAATGGGGGGGGAATTGATACCAATCCCCAATGGAGTCATCAATCTGTTGCGTCCCTTTCATCACCTAAATGAGCAAGATAAGAACGCTTACAAGTCCACTTGGGTTAGCTAGACAAGAACAGTTGTGAATGCAAGAGTTAGAAACATCAAGCATAATAAATAAGTAAAGAACTAAGCTACTAACAATAAAAGAAACTAAACTAGAGTGCATAAGAAAAATAGAATAAAAATTAAACACCATTCATGCCACCAATGGATAATTTGTATTAGTGGTAAAATATCAAAGAGAAAAAGAGACTTATGGGTCCCCTGTTCCTCCAAGGGAGGGCTCTGGAACCCCCAATGATTGAGCTATTCTTACAAGTAACAAAATAAAAGGAAATGGTGAAGAAAATCCAAAGCACATTCACTCAAGAGGTGATATGAATGGCTAAATGAAATGGTGATTGTATGCTCTTGATGAGGAAAGAGGATCCTCCAAGAGAATATAGGAAGCATAACAATACAAATGAATTCCTTGAAAATATAATGCACTCATGGCCTCTTTTTATAGAAGTTCTTTGAGGCATTATTCAACTAGTCTTTGGTGTAAACAAGGGGCTCTTTAGGGCACCCTTAGGTCTTTGACCAGCCCCCCACTCGGATTCATCTTGGATTTGGGTGTCAAATTGACTTGGGAGATGAACCAGAAGTGGGTGGAAGGCCGAACAAAATCATAAATGCATTGTTTTGAGGTGTGCACGTATTTTTGCATCCATAGTCACGCATCAGACGCATATTCTCTTTTCCAACAATATTCGACTGTCGCACGTGCGCGCGCTGCCTTTTTATCCTTAGCGCATGCTGAATTTTTAACAAGTTGTATAGTTTTGTTCCCTTTGGAAATGAATTTTCTAGGCCATGGACGAACTAATGGGTGTTTTGAAGATGTTGGATTCCTGTAACCATTTGTGGATGAAATTCTAGTGATAACATGGTGCCAGCCAAATCCCAGGCTCCTATCCTCATGTACATACTCAACAACCTAAGCTACCGCTTCTGGAAACTTTGCATTTGCCAGACTTGTCAAGATTATCGAATGACCCAATCTGTTAGGATCCACGTTGGCTTGCCATGCCGACCAAGCTACTCTCAGACATTCCAAAGTTCGAAGGAAAGCCTAATGAATATCCAAGCGATCATGTGACCATATTTCATATATGGTGCTCGTCCAATTCTTTGAGGGATGACTCCATTCAGTTTCATCTGTTTCAACCCACTCTTATCAGTAGTGCCACAAAATGGTACATCAAGTTCAACTGCTCAAGATACTCTACTTTTGGTGAATTGGAAATGGTTTTATTAAACCATTTTCATTTACCTGTGAGATACGATGCTGACACAGAATTGTTGGACAACTTTGAGTAGACAAAGGATGACCATATATCTGATCACATCTAAGAATGGTGGTGCCAGAAGAGTTTGATTAAAGTACCAGTTCCACTAGCATTCCTATTGGAATGGTTCCTTAAGTCTTTGGTACCCTAGCTATTCAAGGACGTAGGAACGTCGAGGGTCTTTTGGAAGAATAAGCGATAATGAGAGCTCAACAACTAGAGCTGATTTACTCTCAGTTTGGTTTGAATTACAAAGTTTTGATAGATGCGCCATGATCTATTCTTGATAAGACCAGACATAATTATGGACCACATGCCGATGAAATTGTTGGTTCAATACAAGAAAAGCCCATTAATCCTCTTTCAAACTAATTGCAACAATTTTCAATACAACATATAGTGACCAAACCAACTCCTAGTTCACCTGCTCCCCCTGCTCAGACTTCGGATGTACAAAACGTGAAATCGACAAACCCAAAATCCATCCAACAAGCCAAAGGGAAAAAAAATGTAGCGAAAGAAGGGTAAGGGGGATAAAAAACCCACCAATAATGTTGGCGGGGGAAACGTAGAGAGAAAAAAGTCGAAGTATCTATGCAACCTTTGTACAGAAGACCACCCGACTCACCTATGCACTCGAATCGTGGAGGCCCAAATGCTATTGGCGCAACAACATCTTTCATTGTTAACGAACCCATTTCCTCACGAGAAAAAATGAACTCAAGCCTCTACGAACATGGATGGGGGTAGTAAGGGACCTCCTTCATTGTCTAGCAATCCCTCGACTTTGAACGTCTATATGTTGAAAGGTGAAACCCACATAGCTATTAGAGCACATGATTACAAAACGCCAAGTAGTACAGAAAAGGCCAAAGAAGCTGAAAACCCATTTATTGCTATCCAGATCAAGAGAACGATGGGTGAAACAATGACATGCATCCCGAAAGGGGTGTTCAAGAAAGCTTCACATAATCCAAATGTGAGGGCGACCCAAAACTACTCTGTGGTGAAGGATTTCTCACAAACCCCTTGGGAGATGTGTACTTTGGATGTCCTTTAGACCTTACCTTCTTAGAGAAAGGCTTTGTTAACCTCCTTATGATCTTCCGAGACATGTAATCCGGGAACCATCACACTTGATACAACTGACTTGAAACCTCATCTCCCATACCACAACGCATTTCAGATAGTAGTGGCTCACCCCACAAAATCGTCTACCCAAAATATTTTTTGCATGGTGGTTGATGAGGGTGCCTTGACATGTGTGATGTCATTGGTGTGTTGGAAGGCCATTGGCCAACCCATTCTGTCTTCTTCACCTACTCTTCTCATGGCTTTCGATGGTCATTCTTTCAAACCACATGGAATCATTCCTTCTTTCCCCGTGCATTTAGGAGGGAATACCATGTGCATCAAAGTTGAAGTGGTCGATGTGCTTCTCAACTACAACCTCCTGTTAGGAAGGAGTTGGGCATATGCCATGCATGCAGTGGTTGCTACAGTTTTTTGGGTCTTATTGTTTCCACATGAGGGCCAAATCATGACCATTGATCAATTGTCTTTATCTAGACTTGACCCTTCATCAGGGGCATCCACGGTCTCGATGATTGATAACCCATAGCCTAGCATCGTCAACATGGGGGTTATTTTGTGCCCACCTCTCATGGGTATTTTTGATTACCCGCCTCCTTCTGGCGGTGTCAAAATGATATTATCTGTCCCCAACCAGCCTAAGGATGAAATATTTTCAGTGGCGTCATTCCACACGGCTTACTTTAATGATCTGTGGATTCTTCCTTCCCATCAGCCATTATGGAAGGGATAGGGAACCATGGCATGTCCATGCCCTCGTCTGTGGTAGCAGTTGCATATTTTATATTCTAGCAAGCTTCAGTCGACCCCGATCTGACTCCTGCACCGAAGTTAGATCCAATTCTTGAGCTTGCCTAGGCTAAAGGTTCCCTTACCACTACCAATTCCTTAGACTTGGTCTTGCCCTCTGACGAGGCGATTTTAGAGGTGTTGGCTGGTCTGGACAGACCCTAGTATGATCTCCATCACAGATCATACTTCCTCCTATAGTTAGGAAGAATAGAGGCAGGATAACTTGCATTGACTATGACTGGAGATAGGTCTTGTCTTATTAATCCTCTGACTACGCACATAGCTTATGCTGATGATAATTTGGAAAACATTGCTAAAATGATACCTATTGATATATCCAGAACCCTTGGCATCATGGAGAATGTCTTCATTGAAGCAGACTTTTCCCCTAAGGAGATCCAAATCTATACATATTTATTTAAATAATTCTGCGACATTTTTTCCTGGTCTTACGAGGAAATGCTAGGAATTCATCCAAGAATCATTGAACATGAAATCACAACTTACCCTGACACTAGGCCTATCTGGTGGAATCTTTGTCCGGTTAATCCTAAAAAATCAACCACTATTAAGGATGAAATAGAGAAACTACTCAAAGTTGGTTTCATCTACCCTGTCCAATTGACACAATGGGTGTCGAATCCCATTCCAGTCAACAAAAAACAGGGTACAATTTGTGTATGTACGAACTTCCATGATTTGAACAAGGCATGTCCAAAGGATAATTTCCCCACTCCATTTATTGACCAGATTTTTGATGAATGCACAGGCTACGAGGTCTTTTCTTTCATGGATGGTTTCTCGAAATACAATCAGATATAGATCAAACCCAAGAACAAGCATAAAACAACTTTAATTTGTCCCTGGGGTACATTTGCTTATCACAAGATGCCTTTTGGCCTGAAGAATGATGGAGCCACTTTTCAGTGGTGTTGTGAGTGGGAAATACCTCTACAGACTAGCACTTAGGGTTTAATAATTCATGCAAAAAAGTCCTAAAGATTTCTACTTTCTACCGTCGTTGATCTGAAAATGATAAAGGCTTGTATTCTTGAAAATATTTGCAAGTTTTAATTCAAGTGTGCTTATGCAAAAGGATCAATTTGCAAACACAATTTTTATAGAAATTACACATTCAAGATGCAGATAATAAGAAACAAATAACAGTGAACATTAAACACATAACACAACAAATGATAAAGGAGTTCACCCCTCTCTTGGGCTACATCTCCTGGTCCAGCTTCCAATGGATCTTTTATATTATTTTCTCAAAGTACTAAAATATGTGCTTTACATTGCTCAAAATTCTAAATAGATGTCTCCAATGGCTTCAGAACATCCAAAAAACCCTAGCTAGGCTTTTTCGGCACCTGATTTGGCCAAAAATTGAAGAAGATAGGCTTCTTGGAAGTTCCCCTTCAAACTTGTTGTCTCTGGATCACCAAATTGCACCTATGTGTGTCCAACCTATCCTCTGTGCTCATTTCCATGCTAAAACATAGCACCAGACACATAACCAAAAAACCACACAAACTGTAGGACGGTTAGGGAACCTAGCCCCCTAACCGCAAGTCGTTGGGCATATGGGTCATATGACCGCACCTCCACACATAAAAGGGCCAAGTTAAAACTTGTGGTTAAGTGCCAAGTGTCCAAGCACATGGGGTTTGAATGCGTGCGCGTGGTGGTGGTTATATGGAAAACTGCATATGACTGGGGGCTGGGGCTTAGCCTCGACCCAGACCGCGCCCAAACCAAAAAATGCAAATTCAAATATTTTTAAAATCATATACATGTTAAGAACTAATGGTGGGCATGCTGGTTGGGCGACCCTTCCCAAAGCTATACCCCTACCTAGAGGTCATGGGGTCGAGTCCTGTAGACTCCACAAATTTTAACCATTGACTAGGTGACACGTGGAAGCCCTTGCTTGGGCCACGTGTCACCAATCCATTCGTCACAAATATGCCACGTGTCGAACGCTAATTCATCCACATGACTGCGACCCAACACCTGCCATGTTTCATACGGCCCTGCTAACTCATCATCTACTATGTGTCGTACGGCCCTACCAACTCATCATCTATATGGACTGTACAGACTCTACAGTCAACACATTTGTTTTGCATGTTTGACAATTTGAACAGAACGTGATATCTCACTCATCCGATGTCTGTTTGAACCTGTTCAAGTTGCATTGGGCTTGTGACAATGAGGCCTATGCACCTATTCGATTTGAAGCGATTCCGAGCACTTTGAATTTTGAGAAAAATTTGATCCCCTAGATCACACCTCCCCATTGGAAAGCTTTTGGACCTCTAAAAGGCTATTTTCAATCTATTTGAAGATGAGGGTATAGTTCCCTCACCTTTTCAAGATCAATCCACTTGGATTTTCTTGGATTTTTGCCTTTAATACCAATTCGAAGATATTCCACATTTCCCCATTTTGAAGTTCTCATTCTCCTGTTAAGGATTGTGTCTTCATGCAGTTCTGTAAGATATTCTGGGGAGAAATCATCTATAGAAGGAATCTGA
>JASDQU010735991.1:101135-126452 GCA_032191745.1 Picea mariana | reverse complement strand
GCAGTCTGACTGAATGCAACCTGCGGAAATCAAGCATTTCCGCAGGGCAATATATATGCAGCCTGCGTACTATCTTCAAAAGAGTGATTTTGAGAAGCTGATAAGTGTAACTTTCTTCATGAAAATGATCTTAAAGAAGAGTTAGATCTTCCATCATCATGTCATAATTATGTCATCATCTTGATAACCAAAAATGTGGATAACATGGACAACGAAATTGAGTGAGCTAAGGATGGAATTGATATTCTTGATGTCCTCCTTGTTATGGAGGTTGTCACCAACCAATGTATTGAGTTCTTGGGCTCGGATGGTGGCCATTTGGAAAAATGGGTAGTAAAATGGGATAGGGGGGAAACAGGGGGCAAGAGGGGTGGGTGCAACCACTGAGAAGAAGGGTTTCAAATGATAGGTACCATTGCAATCAGGGAAAAAAGAAGAATCCAATGGGATAGGGGCCAAATAAGGGTGCCAAAAAAGGGTTTGGGTCCACTAAAAAATTTGTATTAAAAATGATTGGTACCACGAGAATCAGGGAAAAGAGAGGACTCCAATGGGATAGGTCCCAAATAAGCATGTTGGTGGCACCACTATGCTCCTTTTTTTTTAACTCTAGCGGAGTTATACTCTGATCTGAAGAATATTGCAGTGTTGAAAGGCCCAAATTCTTAACATGAGAAAATGTGTAGTAATTTGCAACTAGAATGTAAGAGATAAAGTTGTGCAACAATGGATCTTGTCTGTTCTATGTATCTTTTCCTTCCCAAGGGTTAGGGTATTTAGGGTTTATACAAACAAGGGTTTGTCCTGTGCTATATCTCTCTGATATACGTGCAGGGTCCAATAGTAGTACTCGACCCAATATCTCAGGGCACCAACTAAGGAGGCTAGAGTGTTCCCTTAGCCGTACAACCCGACTACCCATGTACTAGAGAGTATCTTCTCGAGTGTTGTTCTCAGTGACACTATATCACTCAGGCAGTCGATTGGTTTATCTATTGAGGGCTACAGGAGATCTAGGACGATCCATATACATGTGTTTTCCAATGCACTACCACTCGAAGGGCTACCAATAGGGGTTACAAGGGTGGCCAACAATGTGTGTTTAAGTACCACTTGTATTTCTTGCGTGTATGCTTTCCTGGCCTTGGATTTATGTGTCGAACAAAAAATCTCTAGAGCTTTAAGATGCTAAAATACGTCTCTACCTTGAAAAAAATAACCCACAATTTTCTGCCAAGGAAAGTGCTCTGATACCACTTGTAAGGTACCAGATATATTATAACAGCATGAAAAATAAATATTCCAAAGAATAACAATGGAAAAACACAATAGATGAAACCACAACCCCAAAACGATACCTTTGTTGATAGGAAACAATGTTCACTTGCCTCTTCAAGGGGAAACCTCCAGCAAAGCAATGCTCTATTACAATAATTCTTAAGACAAAACTTTTCATACCCTCTATTCTTATTTATACTAAATCTATATATCCAAAAGAACAATCTAGAGGAAGATCCCTGTAGAAGCGGAAGCTTCTATTAGGTCTTCTTAGATTTGACTTATTCTTCCTTATTGCTAGGCCTTATTAATAATGGGCTTTATTACATGGAAATATATTATTCTACCTACGTGAGGTGTTAGGGAGGTTAGGTTCCTAACACACTACAATCATCCACAACCTCGTGCAACCACCTACACTGCTCTTTTCCTAAAGTTGTGTGTGGTCAATCTGTCTGCTACGATGGAAGGATTTCTCCTCCTCAACTCTATCTGCAATGTCCAAGTTGCCATCGTCTTGTTGCGACAATCACACTCTGACCCATTGTTGTTGCTTCAACTACTAATCTTGCAACCTCAATCAAAAATTCAAAAATGTCTAAGTGTTGAACTCATGTGAACTTGTCGATGCCCATACTTC
The DNA here is from genome assembly GCA_032191745.1 of Picea mariana. Taxonomy (NCBI): domain Eukaryota; kingdom Viridiplantae; phylum Streptophyta; class Pinopsida; order Pinales; family Pinaceae; genus Picea; species Picea mariana. The sequence continues at coordinate 124,534 of JASDQU010735991.1, read as the reverse complement.
AACCAACTTAGCCATGTCTATGCACAATGCATGGCTCAAGTTCTGCATTGGTTTGATAGCTAGTCCAAATGTCGCGTCTAGTTCTTGAAATGTGACAATCCATGCCTGAACTTAGTTTTTTCTATCTGCATCTCTTCTACTCCATCCAACTCCAAATACTAAGGAAAGTATCCACCCTTGCCTCACTACTACCACATCCAATCTCTGTCAAGGAGATCCTCCACAATGCCTAAGTGCCACACTTCGAACCTACTAGCACATCTGTACTTCGACCGCTTAGTCAAGCTCTCGTGCACTAACTCTCTAGGTGTTGAACTATCAAGTTCGATCCGTGAGAAATGCACAACATGCCCAAATCTTGGTCACTTCCTTCTGCAATTCATCCCATCTTCACAACAACCTTATACCAAGGAAATGTATCCCTTCACCTTGTTGCACTATGAATTCATCCCAAAACAAAGTCATCCATGGAAACTTGACTCCACTGCCCACCTCATGGTGCAATTAGCTAATTTGTTGCAAATCACACAGTTCGTGCCTGATCCAAAAATGGAAGGAATAATAAACAATTGTCTTATTTAGATGCTTAAATTTGTTTAAAGAGCTCAGCTATTAATTAACCATGCTGTAAAAATAGATATAAGAACAACAACAAAAAAGATACAAAGACAACAAGAACTTGATAACGGATTTCACCAATGAGTAGCTACGTCTTCGGGCCCGCTTCCAAGTGGAGGACCTCTTTATCGATCTTCAAATTCTCAAGTTCTCTTACAATGGCTCTTTGTTGTTACAAAAGACTTCTGATCTGTTGTGCAAGACCTCCTTGCTCAGATGCATACAAGCCTCATCAATCACCTCTCAAAAACATGGCACAATGCCTCTCAAAACATGAGAAATGGACAAAATACACAAGCTGCTCCTCAAATTCCCAGCATCAAAATACACACAGTCTATGCCTGATCCAAAAATGGAAGGAATAATAAAGAATTGTCTTATTTAGATGCTTAAAGTTGTTTAAAGAGTTCATCTATTAATTAACCATGTTGTAAAAACAAAGATATGAACAGCAACAAAAAGAGACAAAGACAACAAGAACTTGATAACGAAGTTCACCAATGAGTGACTATGTCTCCAGGCTCGCTTCCAAGCAGAGGACCTCTTTATTGATATTCAAATGCTCAAGTTCTCTTACAATGGCTCTTTGTTGTTACAAAAGACTTATGATCTATTGTGCAAGACCTCCATGCTTAGATGCATACAAGCCTTATCAATCACCTATCAAAAACATGACACAATGCCTTTCAAAACATGAGAAATGGACAAAATACACAAGTTGTTCCTCATCTTCTCTGCATCAAAAAGTTACCCCTTAAGCTCAAAAGGCCTAGTTTATATAGGTTTTAGGATTAACAAGAGAAGCCTAACTTCTCCTGAATATCTGACCTCTTTCTGGGATCAAATCCCCCTCCAAATGACTACAATATCCTAAAAAAAACAAATTCTGGTCCAACAATTAAATATTTTGGGCTAAATATAAGTCAAAAACCCATTTTTAATTAACAATACACAGAGTAGCTCCCTTGGGCTAAGCGCTCACCCTCTTTTGTGTTCATATGCTGACCATATGGCCTAGTGCCAACCCAAAGGGCTGGTCGCTGGCCCCTTAAACGCGCTAGCTCCTGGTTCTGTTGCGCTTTGCATGGGATCAGGGTTTAGAAGTTAAACCCCCGGCGCGCCTTTGGAGGATTAGGTACCGGTCCTATGGGAACAAACCGAGATCCGAGGGCTAGCATCTATCTAAAATCCTCACGCTACACCAGCTGCATGGTCATGTGGTATGGTAGAACATAACCATGGGTCGAGGCTTAGCCCCAACCCCCCCTTTCCACCACCATATAATTAAATACAACATAAATACAATTTTGTGGGTTAAGTTTAACAAGTAACATGATGGGAGCATTGGTAATAGGACCTCTCCCCAAATCTTGGGCTTGGTCATAAGTCATGGATTCCATTATCATAAACCCCAAAATTTATTTTTGGAACTTGTCATTCGACTGCTGACTGGGTGCCACGTGGCTGCCCATGCTTGGGCCATGTGGCCCCACCACATTTGCCCGAAAATTGACAAGTGTCACACTGCAACTAGTCCACGCCTGCATCATCTTGCCCCATCACTGGTCGCCACTTGTCATCACCTGCTTCTGCCACATCATCATCATTAAATAGCTTTGGTGATGTCATGCTGACGTTAGCATTGACTCTTTGCCAGTTGACCCTTTGACTTTTTCGGTGTTTGAGAATCTAATCAGAGTACGATAACTCTCCCATACAGAGCTCATTTGAGAAAGTAAATATATGGCTGGAATCAACGCGATGAGACGGTCGTAATGGAATGGTTTCATCCAATTCAGATAACTTTCATTTTTGAGCATTTTATGGACCTAGGGAGCCTCCTAGATCATTCCTCCCCACTTTGAAGATTTTGGACCACCAAAAGTCTGGTATCAGTCGGTCACTAAGTGAGGATATTGTGTCCTCACCTTTCCGATCTCCATCCACTTGGCTTGACTTGGATTTGTGCCCTTCAATCCCACACGAATATACTCCACATCGCCCCTGCGAGAAGTTCAGACTCTTTTGTCCAATATGGTGTCTTCCTACAACTCGTTCATATACTCAGGAGCAAAATATTCGATGGTATGAATCTGAACATTCTCTCCTTGATCCTCAATCATAGGAGGCTCATACAATCTCAAGTTTTCCACATTTACATCAGAATAGATTTGCATATATGGAGGCAATTCTAACCAGAAAGCATTAGTACCAATCTTGTCTAAAATTTTGAAAGGACCATGACGAATTGGTTTAAGATTTTTACCTTCACCTTGCATCCTGTCCTTGCTGATGTATAACCAAACTTGATCTCCTGCTTTGAATTGATGATCAACTCGATGCATATCATGCCTCGCCTTGTACTTGGCCTGGATTTTCTCCAACTGTTCCTGTACCGCCTAATGGATCAACTAGATCCATTCAATGAAATTTGTAGCCCTGTCCACATCATTATGTCCTCCTGCTGCAGTGTCTTTTCCAAAAACAAAATCCAAAGGAGACTTTGGAAAGTACCCCAAACAAGTTTCAAATGGAGATCTCTAAGTAGAAGAATGTTTGGTTCGATTATACGCATGTTGTACATAACACAAATGTTCATCCCAAAGCTTAGGATGTTTGTTGCAATATGCCCGAAGTAGATGCACTACTGTCCTTTTCACTACCTCTGTCTGCCCGTCCGTTTGTGGATGAAATGTTGTGTGCTTCTTTAACCTGGTGTCCATAAGTTCCCATAATTCTGACCAAAATTTCCCCAGGAATTTGGAGTCTCGATCAGATGCAATAGAAGTAGGTAAACCAAAATGAACCCATACATTTTCAAAGAACATTTGAGTTGTTTGTTTAGCTGTGACCTGTTTTTTACAAGGAATCAAGACACACATTTTTCTGAACCTATCCACAACTACATACAGGTAATCATGACCTTTTCTAGACATAGGCAATCCCCCCACAAAATCCATAAATACACTTTCCCATGGTCTAGAAGGAATAGGAAGTGGAGTGTACAATCCTAGATTTCTGTTACTTGGTTTGCTTATTGCACACATAGTACATCCTTTTACATATTTAGACACATTTTCATGCATTCGAGGCCAATAAAAAATTGTTTGTAATTGAGCAACTGTTTTGTCTACCCCAAAATGCCCTACTATAAGAGAAGTATGTGCCTCTCTAATGAAATGGACACTTTGATTTTCTGGAATACATAACTTGCCCAATTGATACAAGAGTTTGTCTTTAATATGATAATTCAGTTCTTCTCCTCTTTTACCACTACTTAAAGTTGCATAGACTTCCTTAAAATCTTTATCCTCAACATATTGTTCAATATAACTTTCATGAATGATTGAATTGTGCTTAAGGATTGTAGCAATTGTACTAGGATGCCTAGATAACATATCAACAACTTTATTATGAATGCCCTTTTTATATCTGATGACCAAGTGAAATTGCTATAAAACCCCCATCCATCTAAAATGCCTTGATTGTTGTAGCTTAGTTTGTGATTGTAGATACTGTAATGGTTGATGATCAGTGTGTATTACTGTTTCTTTTCCCATTAAGTAATATTTCCACTTTTAACACTTTGTACTAGAGCATACAATTCTTTATCATAGGTTGGATAGTTAATTACTGTTGTAGTGAAGGTCTCAGAATGATATCATATGGGTTTTTTGTGCTGCATCAACACTGCCCCCATGGCATAGTCACTTGCATCGGTTTCAATTTCAAAAGACTGTTGGAGATCTGGCAATGCCAGAACATGAGTTGTACTAATCTTTGTTTTCAAAGTATCGAAAGCCTTATGTTGGCTTCCTCCCCACTGGAATCCCCTTTTCACACTTGTTAAAGCATGTAAAGGCATTGCAATTAGAGAGAAGTTTGCAATAAACTTCCTCCAATACTATGTTGCTCCCATGAAGCTTCATACTTCGGTTATATTCGTAGGCGTTGGAAAATTTACAATAACCTCAACTTTTGAGGGATCAATCTTAAGCTCTCTACCTCCTACAATATAACCCAGATATACAAGAGATGTTTTGCCAAATTCACATTTTGACAATTTTACAAAAAGTTTCTCTCTTTGCAAAACTGAAAGTATCTGCCTAACATGCTGGACATGCTCTTCCTTGGTTCTACTGAATATAATAATATCATCTAAGTAGACTATTACAAATTCATCAATGAAAGGCCTGAATACATCATTCATAACCCTCATGAAAGTAGCAGGTGCGTTAGTAAACCCAAATGGCATCACTAACCATTCAAACAATCCCTGTTTTGTTTTAAAAGCAGTCTTCAATATATCATGTTCAACAACCCTGATATGATGGTAACCACTTCTTAAGTCTAACTTAGTGAAATAAACCGCATGTTTTAGTTGATCTAATAAATCATCAATGTGAGGCAAAGGGTAACGATTTTTTACCGTGATTTTGTTCAAAGCTCAAAAATCCACACACATGCACCATGTGCCATATTTCTTTGGCACCAGAATGATAGGTGACCCACATGGAGAAGCACTAGGTCTGATGACCCCCTGTTCAACCAACTCTTGTACCTGTTTCTTTATCTTTTCATTTTCCAAGATTGATAACCTATACATGCCAATGTTAGGAAGAGGAACATCCTGCTGCAATTGTATCTCATGTTCAACTTGTCATTTTGGAGGCAATCCTTTCAAGACTTGAAATAACTCATCATAGTCAGAAACAATTCTAACTAAATCAACCTTTAACTTCGCATCACAATCTTTGAAAGTATCAATTCCGACAGTATCTTTAGCTTTTACCACCATTAAGAGATATCGCTTACAAACATTTACAATCCTCTTCATCTATCCTGAGTTGATTAGTGATTAATTCAATTTCTTCTGATGAGCCCTTACTATATATTCTTTTCCATCTTTAATTAATTGATACTTCTTGTCTTCACAATAGAATATTGTTTTTCTATCATACAAATATGGACTTCCAAGTACGATACCACATAGATCTAGTGGAACTAAATCCAACTCAACCTCATCTATGAATTGTGAATTAATTGCAAACTTTAGGACACATTGTCTTTCCACCTGCAATTGAATATCATTATGAATCCATCCTAAGGGATATGATTTCTTATGAGGTTTAGTGATTAATCCCAACTTTTTAACTATTGCTTCTGATATCAAATTTACTTGTGATCCACTGTCAAATAAGGTATCAATTTTCGTATGTTTAGAAATCACCCTTATATGAAAAAGTTCTGTTCATTTGGTCTCATCAACTTCATTATCAACTTTTAAAGACTGAATTGAAGAACTTGTACTAGCTTCAGAATTTTTACCTTTGATTCTTATGACAATGACCTTTGTCTCATCTCATGAATCTGACCCCAAATTGACTTGAGCTGTTGCAGTCTTTGGTTTCCATTTATTCCCGAACTTTGCTGGTTTCAACTTTGGGTGAAGGATCCAACAACGATCCTCACTATGGCCTTCTTTCTTACAATGAGTACATGTAGGTTTTTCCTTCTTCATTGTATTAGTTTTCTTTCCCTTGAACTTCTCTTTACCATTTCCTTTAAACTTCCCTTCAGTAGATTTAAATGGTTTTACAAAATCAACATTTACATTCTTTCCTCTAGATTCAATATGTGTCGCTTGCACACACACCTCATCTAAACTAGTAGGATTAAACATAAGAATGGTATGTCGTAAATAACTATGAAAACCACCTATATACTTAAGCAATGTATCTTGAGTATCCAATGATATTCCCAACAACAAATCTCTTTTGCAAAACTCCTATGTATAACTTTGAACAATTTGTCCTTTTAAATGTCTAAAGTTCTACCATGACATAATAACTTGTTGCATGTAAGCTAGAGGATAAAATTGCTTTCGTAAAGAGGATGTAAAATCAATCCATGAAGAAAGAGTCTTATCAAACTTCATAAGATCCTATTTTGTCCTGCTTTCCCACCAAACAAGAGCGGTTCCTCCCATCTTGAGACTAGCAAGATGGATCGTAGTCTCTTCATCTACGATTCTTTGTATCCTGCAATACACTTCAATTTGTCTTATCCAATTGTCTAACTTTTCTGTATTTAGTTCTCCATCATACAAAGGCAAATCAAACTTAACATCAAGTTTTAACAAAGGCATATTAGACTTATGCTTATGTGTTTGTTTTTGTATGGTCGATGTTGTAGAATGAGAACTAGCATTTGACGTAGAACTGGAAGAAGAAGGAGAAGATGGAGGTGAAGGTGGCGTAGGAGGAGGCTTTGAAGAATCTCCTTTCCCTTCACTTTTAACCTTCATTAAGATCTCTCCCAAGGTTGGTTTCTTTCTCTCCAAGAAATCCTCATACAACACTTTGACCATTTCAGACATGGAGAAAAGGGCATCTTCTAGTTTCTTGGTTTGTGGAGAAAGCTCTCCTTATGAAGCCATTCTTTTCTTCCTCAACAATCGTTCTATCTCATGAATGAATTCAGCCAATGACCCTTCTCATTTCTAAGATTTGGATCTTGTAAGAATCCACCTTGCACTTGTTAAACCTTCCAAAACAACCAAAGCTTTGATACCAAATTACTTGATCCAAAAATGGAAGGAATAATAAACAATTGTCTTATTTAGATGCTTAAAGTTGTTTAAAGAGTTCAACTATTAATTAACCATGTTGTAAAAATAGAGATATGAACAACAACAAAAAAGAGACAAAGACAACAAGAACTTGATAACGGAGTTCACCAATGAGTGGCTACGTCTCCGGGCACACTTCCAAGTGGAGGACCTCTTTATTGATCTTCAAATGCTCAAGTTATCTTACAATGGCTCTTTGCTGTTACAAAAGACTTCTGGTCTACTGCGAAAGACCTCCTTTCTCATATGCATACAAGCCTCATCAATCACCTCTCAAAAACATGGCACAATGCCTCTCAAAACATGAGAAATTGACAAAATACACAAGCTGCTCCTCAAATTCTCTGCATCAAAAAGTTACCCCTCAAGCTCAAAAGGCTTGGTTTATATAGGTTTTAGGCTCAACAAGAGAAGCCTAACTTCTCCTAAAGATCTGGCCTCTTTCTGGGATCAAATCCCCCTCCAAATGGCCACAATATCCTCAAAAAAACCAATTCCGGTCCAAAAATTACATATTCTGGGCTAAATATAAGTCAAAAACCCATTTTTAATTAACGATACATAGAGTAGCCCCCTTTGGCTAAGCGCACACCTTATTTTGTGGTCATATGCTAACCATATGGCCTAGCACCAACCCAAAGGGCTGGGCACTGGCCCCTTAAACACACTGGCTCCTAGTTCTGTTGCGCTTTGCATGGGATCAAGGTCTAGAAAATAAACCCCCCGCGCGCCTTTGGAGGATTAGGTATCGGTCCTGTGGGAACAACCCGAGATCCGAGGGATAGTTTCTATCCAAACCCCTTGCGCTGCACCTACTGCATGGTTATGTGGTATGGTAGAACGTAACCATGGGCTGGGGCTTAGCCTCAGCCCCCCCTTTCCGCCAACATATAATTAAATACAACATAAATACAATTTTGTGGGTTAAGTTTAACAAGTAACATGATGGGCGCGTTGGTAATAGGACTTCCCAAAGCTTGGGCTTGGTCATAGGTCACAGGTTCCATTCTCATGAACCCCAAAATTATTTTTTGGAACTTGCCATTCAATTGTTGACTGGGTGCCACGTGGTTGCCCATGCCCGAGCCACGTGGCCCCACCACATTTGCCCAAAAATTGACAAGTGTCACACTGCAACTGGTCCACGCCTGCATCATCTTTCCCAGTCACTGGTCGCCACTTGTCATCACTTGGTTCTTCCATGTCAACATCATTAAATAGCTTTGGTGATGTCATGCTGATGTCAGCATTGACTTTTTGCCAGTTGACCCTTTGACTTTTTCGCTGTTTGAGAATCTGATTAGAGTATGATAACTCTCGCATACGGAGCCCATTTGAGAAAGTAAATATATGGACGGAATCAACGCGACAATCCGGTCACAATGGAATTAGTTTCATCCAATTATGAGAACTTTCATTTTTGAGCATTTTCTGGACCTAGGGAGCCTCCTGGATCAGTGCCACATCCAAGTTTGCGAAGAGTCAAGGGAAATTATTGTGCATCTACACATCCAACCAACTCCACCCTTGCGACTCAGACTGCGATCAAGTCCACAAGTCTAGCTTCCTTGGATGAATTCTCCCCATTCTCTCCATCTGCATCTTCGGATGTGAAACATCCCATCTTCTCCGAGAGTTGCACATCTAGACTGCCTTTTCTCCATTACTTCATCACTTGTCCATGTTACTATGTCCACCTCTCTGTGCCTTGAAATGGTTAGGATTCACCCTCAACCATGCTTCCCAAAGCAACAGAAAAACCCATGTCCAAGTAATTTTTTCATGTTGCAATCTATCTATTTACACAATCCTCCAAACCAAGGAAAGTATTTAACTCACCTCCTTTCATCGAGTCACCTTTCTACAACTCAACATGTGTGATGAGTGTGACCAACACACCCACACTCCTCAAATGTCCCAACAAATTGTCCAAAGTTCTTCAGGTAGAATGAGTCACCCCCAAAGAACTTTCATGCCTTAGGCATGTTCGAACCAATACTCCTGCCAACCTCATCCAACGACCTCATCAAATCTATTAGTCATTGCACAATCATCTGCAAGTCACTAATGCGTGCTCTGCTTCATTCAATGCCCCATACCAAAGGTGAGTGAACACAACCCAAGTCACTTGGTCTATGTTCTTCCCATTTAGGTTGACTACCAACAAGTCTTGTTCGACTTCTTTGTTGACTCCATCCATATCCTAGAACAAAACTACCTTTCACCTCCATAAGCATCCAAACTCTGGTGTTGTCAATGCAACTATCAATTCATTGCATGGCCCAACAATTTTTGCTAAGGTACCAACACACCAAGGTACCTCATCCAAGAGTTAGGAAACTCCTTAAGTCACATCCACAACTGCATCCAAATCTTCCTAAGTCCACCATATGACTTGTTTAAGTAGGTCATCACAATCTCTCCACACATTCACCCAAGTCAAGGCATCACAACTGCTACATGGCTTCTTTGAAATCTACACCACTTGAGCCACCTTCAATTCTGTCAGTTTTCACCATGGAAACAGATTGCACTTGAACCACCAAGTCACCTGAATCCCCTTCAAAGAACTCACCGAAATTCTTAGGAAATGAAAGAACTTAAAACCAACCATACCTTTCCAACAACATTCTTGGCTGCACCCATGGTCAAGTCTGTTTTCCTAGAACTTCACTTGCCCAAGATATCGATTGTCCGCATGAACTCCCCTCAATCACTGTCCACAACTCCACAAAACTTCATAGAAAATTCGTTGCGATACAAGGCTGATTCCATCCATCCACTTCAAAAATACATCTAAGTCCCAAACTTCCCATGCAACCGACCAAACTCATCTCCTCTGTCCTACAATCTCTTCACCTTCACTACTTCCACTTCAAGGCACCATGTACAATCCACCCGACTACTAGGTCATATTGTTGCTAAATAAATATCATAACTCTGCGAAGAGATACCTCATCCGAAGGCTGCAGTCAACCAACTCATCCAACAACCCATCTTGACTCAGCGATTGTTCTTGGTGTTGCATGGCACGAAGATGTCATAATGAAAATGTGCCCAACCAAATACCTTGTTGCAAAGCTGCTCTAGGTTGCATCAAGTCGTCCAACTCACCAAAGTGCTTCCACTCATCGCAGGGCCACCTTCCATGTCCCGAGTCTGCACAAAGGCGAGTCCACTTCGTTGCAACCCAGAACTACTCCACTTCACAATCACTTCTACGATCACCCTCTACAGTCACTTCTGCAATCACTTCAATGGTGACTTATGCAATCACTTCAATGGTCACTTCTACAATCAACCCCTACAATTACTTTTGCGGTCAGTTATGTGATCAGATATGTGACAAGTTGTGTGATGCGTTTTGCAACCACCCACCCTTCCCAAGTGCTTCATTTCACCAAAAACTCTACTCTTGATCTATACAAGGGGTGCACCCAAATCAACCTTCCACCACAATGTCAACCAGAACCACTGTCGTAAGTTAAAAATAAATTCTCTGTGATGAACCGGTTCTCTCCACCAAATTGTTCACCAAGTCTGCGAATGTTCTCATTGAATTGTCTTTGCAATGAACTATGAAACCAACTGTAGTGCACCTCAACACCATTGTTTTGACTGTCGTAGTGGTGAAGAGCCAAATCTTCTTTGACACCATCTATCACTGAGATAGTGGTGAAGAGCTAGCTAATCTGTTCACCAAAATTAGCTTTGATAGCATCTATCACGTCCCCACAGGATGCCTTCCCAAATCTTACAATCGTACACCTACTAAGGGTATGTGGCATCATGAAGGTTCTCACTTGACTGCTTGGAAACACCAAGGATACTTTGTTCAGACTACGCATATTCACCTATAGCATACCCATACTCTATTCTAGGCTATGGGCGAGTCACACTCCTACTCTAATGCAACTCACTTGTATACTTATATGATTTGTTAATAACATACATGATCATAAATTACTAACTAATTTGTAATTAATTATAACTGTGAATTAACTTATCTCAACTTTTAAAACACTTAGTGAACAATTGAAAGGCTGAATTGAAGAAAAGAACAACATAAAATTAAGAGACAAGAAAACACAAGTTTGTTAACATAGTTCACCCTTCCTGGGTTATGTCTCTAGGTCCAATTCCAATGAGTGATTGATCCATTAAAATATGCAAAATTCTTAATTACATCAATATGGTCTCCAACATGCACACAAGTCTATCCTTAGCTTTGCTACCAAACTATGGTATGCCAACAAAACCACCTTCCACAGGATAACTACTCAAATATGGCCTAAACCCACTAGTTCTTCAATTTACACAACAAAGTTAACACCACAAAACAAAATGGTATCAAAAATATTCCAACATACACACTTTGGCGCAATGGTAAAGTGCTCTAGTTAAATAGTTGGAGGTCACGGTTTCAAATCCGCATCTGTTGGGATTTTCGGGCTATGCAAATATTTGCAATTTAAATTATATATTACCCATTTTCCATAATGAGTAACATCGTGGTTTATTGGTTAAGTAGTTGGGTTGTTGGTAGAAAGGTCGCAGGGTCGACCCTATTTGACACCCCATTTTAAACCATATGAAACAAACATAAAATTTAAATAAAATTTATAACATTCTATGTCAACAAACGACCGTTGGCATAATGGTAAAGCGTTGAATTGGTTCCGATGAGGTCAGGTGTTCGATCCACGCGCCTGATATTTCCGGGATTGATAAATCCCTTTTGTGAAAAATGGGAATGCAATGTGGCAACTACATATCCTGCACATTTAACATGCTAATCAACACCATGTCATCTTTTCCATGTCAACATCCATACATCCCAATAATCATACCATGTCAAAATTTGTACCATCCATTCAACATGCCACACCAACATATGTATTTCCACCTATCTTGTCTGTATTTCCATGTGTCCTTCCCGTACTACCACATTTCCTATTCGTATTTCTATGTGTCCTAGTCGTATTTCCATGTGTCAGTCCCTGGTGATGCCATGTGTCAACCCTGTCAACCTTTTTACTTATTTGGCCAAAAATTCAGAAATCCATAACTTTCTCATACGACGTCCATTTGAGCCATGACTCAAGGTGAGTCACTTGTACACTAACTTCATCAAGGTTAGTTGGTTTAAGCATAAGTATTGTATGCTTCAAATGCTCATGTAATCCACCTATATACTTTATCAAAGCTTCTTGTGTGTAAAGGAATACCCAAAGTTAAATCTCTCTTCCTAAATTCTTGAGAATAACTTTGAACACTTTGTCCTTTAGCTTTCCTTAAGATTTTCCAATCCATTATTGCTTCTTGCACATAACCTAATGGATAAAATTGTTTCTTTAATGCAGCAATAAACTCACACCAAGAGGAAATTATCTTACCACTTCAAAGAAGATCCTCTTGAGTTCGACTCTCCCACTAGATCAAAGTTGTGCCTCCCAGTCAAAGAGTGGTTAGTTGGATATTTGCATTGTCATCAACCATTTTCTGAAAAACTGCAATAAACTTCAAGCTGCTTGATCCAACTATCCAACTTTTTTGCATTAAATTCACCATCATACATTGACAAATCAAACTTAACATCAAGTTTCAATAAAGGCAAATCAGAAGAAGTTTTCTTAGAATGCTTCTTGAAATAAGAACTTCCACTCGAACTAGAAGAAGAGGATGAGGATGATGGGGATGGAGGAGTCTTAGGAGGGTGACTACCATCTCCTTCAACTTTTGTAGTCGTTCTTCATGGACCACCTTCCTTGACCTTCTTTCGGTCCCTATACAATTCTTCCACCATAGCTTTCATCACCATAAATGCTTTAAAGAAATCCCCATTAGAACCAAAAATATTTCCTTCTTTCATTAATTCCATTTCTCATCTTCGGAATACATGTCCAATTTCTGGATTAACTTCCTCAAGAAATCCTTCACCACGCTTCAACTTGATCTTGGCTAACATTCACCCTTACAAATCCTGTCAAACCTGCTATGAAATGAAAATAAAATTTAAATAAAGTTTATAACATTCGATGTCAAAAAAAAACCATTGGCATAGTAGTAAAGCATTGAATTGGTTTTGATGAGGTTGATTTTTCGATCCACCCACCCAACTCTTCTGGGGTTGATAATGCCTTTTGGGAAAAATGGGGTTGCCACGTGGCGACCTTTGATTGGTCCGTGTGGCAGAAACATAGCCTACACAATCAACCTATCAATTAGTGCCACATCAACCATCTTTCCAAATCATCTCTGCCACATCATCTTGTCATGTCATCATCCGTACAACCTAGTCAAAATGCCACTTCAACATCCATACCACCTAGTCAACATGCCACGTAAACATCCATTCTACCACCTGTCATGCCCGTATTGCCACATGTCCTATCTGTACTTCCAAGTTTCCTATATGTACTTCGACGTGTCCTGGTCATACCACCATGTGTCTTGGATGTACTACAATTTGTCTTGGCCATACTGCCACGCGTCAGTCCCTGGTGATGCCACATGTCAACCTTGTTAGTCTTTCTACCTATTTGGATAAAACTTCAAAATGACATAACTTTATTATATAACGTCCATTTGACTCGGTTCAAGTTGCGTTGGAAATCTCTCGTTGAGCTCTTCGACATGGAGACCTTTTTATTAGCATTTGAGAACATCAATTTTTATCAGTCATAAGATCCACCTAGATAAATACATCCATGAAACAAAAAGAACACTTACACAAAAAACAAGTGACACACACATATAGTGTGGGTAGAAAAATATGTGCCTAACACCCATCTAAGTATTATTATTGCGAAATAGTTACAACATGAGAACTACCATCTCAATTTACAGCTTGGGCATAGTCGCACGACTCACCTCACCTCATCAAGATATCGATACACAGATTCATCACACCAAGACTCATCCATAGAAACAACTTTCACAACTCTTGTGGTGCACCCCAAACATGTCCCCACCACAGACGCAATGTCTCTTCTCTATCTCAAGACTTCACACAGACCTACGGTTTTGTCTCATAGCATGCCTCGCCCAGACTTGCGACAAGACTTCCCCAAACTCCAAAGCCTCCCTGTCTACTACTAGTCTCATTCAAAAGAAGGTTTCCCCAACTCTGTCCACAAAAAATTCTCAAGGAAGCACAAGTCCTCCCATGTGGAGTGACTTGGATCCTTGAGGGAGCTTGCCCCTCCTTTTCCAAATCTACCTCAGAACCTCAGTGTTGATCTTGCTCTCTTCCTTCTGTCTTCTTGGTTGTGTGCCCTTATTCTTTTATATGGACTCAAAATGTCACCTTTGTGAATTGTCACGTCCTTTGGGTGTGTCGCGCCCCTTTGCGGACCAATGCACCCAAACAAACTGACATGCTCCTTCATAGACCCAAAGGGATAAGGGTTATTATTTTTTAGGGTATTTGAGATAAACCTTAGGCCTTACTCCGTTACACACACACACAAAATAATTATAAATAAACACATAATAAATACATTCATTATGGTCAATTAGGTTTAACTTGGTGGTTAAAAGGAGAAGTTGTTATCCTCCCTACCCAAGTTTAAATCTTGCTTGAGTGGTTAAGAGGAGAAGCCGTTTTCTTCCCTAACCAAGTTTAAATCCCACTTTGTTTGCTTTCCTCTCTTGGACCAATTAGGGCTTGAAAGGTACTGATAATATTGATCTCTCTTAATTCATTGCTGAATTTACCCTCTACCAATGAATATTTTAAGTTATCCATGTCACCATATCCACTGCAGGTGAATTTCCTTTGAAGCCGATAAGGGAAAAATAAGAACACAAGGCATCAATTTTACCTCCCCATCACCCTAGCCACTGTAGGTGGGTTGTATTTGAAGATAATAAAGGACAAAGAAGAACATAAGGCATCAATTTTACCTCGATGATTTGTCTTTGAAGTCAATAAAGGAAAAACAAGAACATAATGCATCAAATTTAACTCCAAAAAAAACCCCAAAATGGAAAAATTTACCCTTTCTATAATTCCTCTATTTTCTCCATTAAATCGATTAGATTGATCTTCCCTTTATCAACTTTGTCACCCTATGAAATCAAGAATACCATTCACTTCACCTTTTTCCCTTCCATCATAAACCCATATACTTTTTCATTTTCTTTAATAATTCTAATTAATCACAATAATATGAAAACCTTCTTAGTATTCCTATTTTTATATATACTATTACTAATGTTACTTTAATTCCATACTCTTCTCACTTCAGAGCTTACAATAACATTGGGCTAATTTTCAATATATAGTGTTTCCTCACGTTGTCACTTCGCAACTCAAAGGAATTACATATATGATCTTATAACGATGAAAATGGACTAAGTCAATTTAAATTATTCATCAAAGATAATGAACAATGTTTAACTAGTTCGATGCATTTCATGTTGAAATAATTGGTTGAACTAGTTTTAAGGAGAAAGAATGTGGTTATGTTTATTTTATTTATATAAAATTTATCATTAAAACTATTTTAATTAATAATTTGATCATCCCTTTAATGTGCCTCATTATACACTTCCTTAATATATAACTTTAACGAATATGAAGATTATTATTTTTATTCAATTTATCTGTTATCTTTTTATAAGCTCTTTCTATATATTTGTTCTCTAACACAACTTATGCACACAATTTTAATTTGTTTGTTTGGTAAGTTAGATAGTATTAATTAGTATTAATATAATACAAAATATAGTACATCCAATATTGTATGTGGCCTACAACCTGAGAAACCATCATGATAATAAGCTCTTTATATATATTTGTTCTCTAACACAACTTAGGCACATAATTTTAATTTTGTTTGTTTGGTAAGTTAGATAGTATTAGTATTAAACATAATTTTAATTTTATTTGTTTGGTAAGTTAGATAGTATTAGTATTAATATAGTACATCCAATATTGTATGTGGCCTACCACCTGAGAAACCATCATGATAATAATTCAAAAAGATAGTTGATTTTGTTTATTTTGTTTCAATAAACTCTTGACAATGAACTTTTACTTCTCTAATCTTCCGAAAACATAAAAATGAGCATATAACATGTTTTTGAGGAGGTTGTTGCTACCCCTCCTCTCTTTTGATTAAGATAAATACGAGGATTTAAACATGTGGCCCATGTCCTTAATTTTGCCAAGGTTGCTTATCCAGATGAACTTCAGTTTCCTCATCTAGCAGAATGGGATTTGAGGGAGTACCAGTAAAATTTAGGATTGGCTTTGTTTCTTCCATTGAGTTGTTCCGAGTCTCTACATATTTGTTCTCATGATCTTAATATTAAAAACTTCTTTGCATAAGGCATAAAGCTTCTGGTCCATGACATTCATCTTTTGCATAATGGGTTGTTGTTGACTACCTTTCTCCTCCACCACATGTGTGATGAAGGCCTTATTCTAACAATAGAGCTCAATCAGTTTGAAAATATTTGCATCTTGTGTTATGGAATAACCTAGGTCGAGGACCCATTCTTTATACTCTTCATCCAACTAATCCTTGGATATTTTTTATCTTTTTCTCTTGATATCCCACTCCATGTTAGTCTCCTCAGCTTTGATTTCTGCAAAGAATATGTAGTGGAAATCTATAGTTTCTCTCATGGCATCCATACGGGCTCTAGGAATGTGATGTGGTGTTTGTAGGGAGGGGAGAGGCTTGAAAAAGGATGAAGTACCTATACTCAACCCACGTTTTTTTCACTCCAGGATCGACTCTTTTCTCATAGTCCTCATTGGGTAGGGCACACCTTTGGCTGGAGGAATTGAGGTTCATTTGAAGGTTGGAGCAGTTGGAGAACACGAGACTAGGGGGTGAAAAATTGGGGTAGGCCTATAGGGACACCTTTCCAAACTGTGGTCTAATAGGGGGACCTTCAAACATGCTTTGGGGATTCTAAGGGAAACCAAGAATTAGGTTAGCTACAAGTCTTACGATGGAATTTAAGAGAGGATTTAGGAGTCTCATGACCAACAATCATATGAAAGGATTATCTCAACCTAGAGGTAAACATAGGAAAATACCACAAATAACGAGGACACCAAGAGACATGGGTAGTTGGGAATAGAGGCAGTTATGGACCCCATTGGTGATGACTTATTGGGAGGATTTCCAAAGAATAATATAGGTGCATTGAATAGGAGAATGAAAAACCTCAACCAAACAAACCATCTTTTGTCCTAGATAGAAATAAGACTTCCCAATTTCCTTTGATACAAATTAGTTTTCATAGTAGTAGGCCAAGGATAGCCATAAAATAAATGCCATAAAGGAGAAACCAAGATACTAACCAACAAGATTTGAATAAGACAGAGGGTGTTGAGCCTGGGAATGAATCCAATGCCCTTGTAACAACCCAAGCTCCTTCCATTGGTATGAACCTGCCATCTCTGGAAATGTAAATGGATTTAAAGAGAATGAACCCTAAATTTTTCGTAATTGTGCATAGTCTTGTCACCTTGCTTCAATCAGACCTCAAGCTACCATCTAGACATATTAAACTTGCGCTCAAACCTCCCCTCCTTCCTTGACCTCCTTTCATCATGCTAACACATGCAAGCTTGCAAACCAGTCTCCTCCAGGCATGACACATAACCTCAACTTAATTTATAGCTTATATCAACATTACTATGAATAACAATTGAGCTTATATCAATATTACTATGAATAAAAATTGAGCTTATATGTGAGATATTTGTTCTGGTTTGTGCAATGCTTATATAGTATGCCTTTTAATTATTATTTTTAATTTCATATACATGTAGTGGTTTATCCTTTTAGACCTTAAATTTACTGAGTCATTTAGTAATTCATCATCCATTATTTACTTAATTTACCAATATTATTTTGTATTTTAAGTATGTAGACTTTGATATGGATTTTGTAAATCTTAAATATATATGAAAATGTTATATTAAACAAGTGTAGTGAATCTGCGTATACTGCCTCCAAAGTTAATATTGATACATATACACTTACCTCTTCTTCTCCCGCGGGATACATATATATCTACCTACACGATATAATCTTGGATGATGCCATAGCCATAATAACTCCCGACAGTTACAACTAGTGGAAGGAAGCTCGTCATTAACCACCCAAAGAGGCGTGTTAGGTGGTTGACACACAAAATCCATTGCGTAAGCAAAAATAAGACGAATATGATATATTATTAAATTCATTAATATTAAACCTTAAATGATGTGAAACCCACAATAACACTTTAAATTTATTAACCAATCAAATATTAACAATACTTTTCTTATTAGAGTAAAAAAATATTTTTTTCATTTATTAAATTAAACATTATATTTCACACCAAAATGTTTTAGGTCAAACAAAACTAATATGAAAATCAACTCAGAACTAATGCTATATACTGCCCTGAGGTAGAGCATGATTTGAAATGATTGGGTAACTATCACGATTGAGATTCATCCCACACCCAGATGCAAGGAAATATGATGATCTCAAATATATAGGAAAATAGTACGATTGACAACTGTAGCATACCAAGATTTTTGCTAAAAAAACAAAAAAAAAATCAATATATTTAACAATACATGATTATTGAAATACGAATGTCACCCAATATCTAATAAACATATTCATGCACGCATGGATCCACGTGAAGAAAACTATTACGAGTATTCAGATTCATGCCATATGAGGATGGTGTGAAACATTCATTAGGAAAATAATGAGATTCATAGCAAACCAAGTAAGATGTAAGAAAGGGAGGAATGTTTAAAATTTGAAGGTGGTTTCAAAGGTAAAAGGTGGAGTTGAGGTTTGGTGAGTGCAAGTAGAAGATATTTCTTCGCTGTTGTGTGTGGACATGTTAAATAATGTGAGATCATGTCTTTGCCTACATACATTCATTGCTATATGTATTCATTGCTATATGTTTTTTTTGCATAAAATTATCTTCTTTCAAATTATACATGCATAAAATTAGATGTGTATGTGTGCACTTCTATGTGAAGATGTCATTTGTGATGTATATAATGTTATGGTGATTATTAACTTATAAATTGTTAACTTTAAGGGACTCTTATGGCGATAATATTGTATTCAATTTTTATTGTGAGTAAGTTGTTGTGAATTATTATATTGCATATGATGCTTTTATGTTTTAAACTTGGAATAAGCTCAATCCATTAATTTATAAAGTTTAACCATCTTTACACATTTACACATTTAAGTGTAGAAATGTTTTTGTTGTTACTTTGTTAGTGTGATACAATTATTTTTAAGACTATACAACAATATTTAGTATAATCAATAACCACATATGACAAATCCCATAAAGGGGAGGAGTATGCTTGTCAAGATTTGAACCTAGGTCATTAACACAACCATTGCTCCAAGTTGCCATTAGATCATAGTTTGAAAAAAACACTATAAGGAAAACACCACATAATGGAGGTTTATATGTTACAAGATTGGGCAAAATTATAAAAAAAAACCTCTTCTAAAACCTTCGCTATTGGTAGAGGAGGCTTTAACATATTTTCACTGTAACTAAAAATTCTAGGCAACTGGAGGTTTGGGCAGGGTTTTTTTGTTAGCACGCTTATATTGAGAATATGCATTGATGCACTAAAATAAATAGGTGTTGTCTAACTGTTCTATGAAATGGTTTTTTTTGTCAGAATCTGACGACATAAATCTGCACGAAATCATTATTTTGTTGTTGTTTAAAATCCATTTTTGAATGCATAAATGGATTCAACATGCTGAAAACCCGCGGAACACTCAGATAATACAAAAATAATCACTCAAATTTGCGGATCTAACAATTTCTTGCCAGATTTTGGGCAAATGTTCTCGGAAAAAATCGTCGAAGAAGAGTCATTTCATAGAAATTTTAGACTATGACAAATAAATATAATATATATTGGTGTGCTACTATTTGATATGCATTTGGGCTACAAGATATATATAATACACACCAATGTGCATTATATATATTTTAACCCTATTGCTTATTTTAGATATTGAAAGCACCATGGTACTTCTATCGATAATATGCATTCGTGTGCGAATGTGCGCATTGGGGCTTAAAACTATATAATATGCACCAATGCATATTATATATTTTTGAAGCCTAATGTGTATTTATATAAGAAAGCACCAATGTGTATTAAATATGTAAAAACACTGATGCATATATTATATTGTGCACCATAATGTCTTGTAACATATACGATAATAGTAATGACAATGATAACATTATCATTGATGGGAACATTGCTATTGTTGTCATTATGAACAAAACCATTGTTATTGCAATTATTCACACCAATGTGCAATACTCATTAAAACACACATGTGCGTAAATATGTATGAACCACACTGTTGCATTCAAATGAATATAAATGCATCGATATGATTTAGTGCTTAATTTTCCCATGTTGCAAGCATGCTAATGCAACTTCGTGTTTCTTTTTTATAAAATTTCAATCAATCATAAAAGAAAGTCAAATATTTTTTTATTATATAATATTGATTTTTATATTTTAATTATTATGTTTGGATATAATCATTGCATTAATGTGTTATATCATATAAACAAATATACTAGTTGATTACACCTCTATTCATTATAACAATGTAAATCATCCATATATTTAATCAATAATGTAATATTTTACGACAATATACAATGTAATCGAATAAGAAATCTATTTTATTATATACGAATAAGAGACCATTCATCATACAAAATGGGACAACCTAAAGGTCAGATAATCAAAATGTCACTAAATAATTGTTACAATAACAATAATAATAATCTAATTTTAAGGTCATAACCAAGGCAAACATCAAATTGGTGTATGAGACCCCCTTGTTTATTATTAATCTAATTTTTAGGTCACAACCAAGCCATACACCAAATTGGTGTATGAGACCCCTTTGTTTGTGAGGCAAGGGACCCCTCTATGTAATGATTTGACTACTAAAGTCTACAAAGGTGTACATACCCTACTCTCCTTTGGATTTGAACCTGTGACCTCCTAGGAGGAAACACATGTTCTTAACCATTAAGCCCATTTAAGTTGTAAAATTATTAGTAACATGTCAGTATCCATTTGAGACAATATGTCCACATTAAACAATTTTTTTTTTTTTTAATTTTCACAGACAAACATTTCAAAATATAAACTTGTAGTATTCAATTTAAGTGATCATCATTCATTACTTGAAGTACACATACCTCATTTCTTCATCACTTATAGGGGATATTATATTTTGGTTATTTGAAATGTTTTGTTGATTGGATTGATTTTAACATTTCACCTCTTCGTGTGTGAATGCACAAAAACTGGAGAAGGTTCTGAATTCAAGCCAAACTTCTCTTTCTTTGTTGTTATTTGGTTGTAAGAAAAAAAAGATAATTGATAGGGGCAACTTTAGAATTGGAAATAGCAAGGAATTCTAAAGAAGTAGTTTTTATGACCTAGATATTCTAAGTATGAAGGATGGATGGAAGGAAACATAGAAATAAAAAGATTACTTTAGTGAATTTTTGTTTGTTTCAATTAATTAGGTGAACCCATTGAATCCCACTTCATTCACCAATCCCCTTTGATAGGAGATGAAAAATTGATCACCTCAGGGTTTCCACTTAGTCCTGCTCCCACAAAATACGCTAACCAATTCGCCATTCTTGTTAATCAATTTTACACCTGTTCAATTCAATAAAATAGTAGTATTAGGGGGGAGCATTGCTTAAACAATGGGAAATACACTCTTTCCCAATGGAGAAAAGGAGTAAGATATATATTCTTAAGAGAGAACTGGGAAATGTAAGATGCACTCCTTTTCTCCATTAGGCATATATCATCCTTGAGTATGTAGTGCATTTCCTATATAGTGGTGAGGGATGTGGGCACTATAGTGGCCCATTGGATTGTGGTGATGCATATAAATTATATGGAGAGGTGTCTTGAGGGAAAGGTGTTCAACTTGGTTGAGGTAGTGTTTGTCGATGTTTGAGAACTATTATCTCAATGTTGGAGGGGGAATGTGTTGAATTTTTCATAGAGGAGAGAGGAGCCTGATTGACTCTTTTTTTTTATAAGTAGGTGCCATCAATTCAACAACATGTGGTTTACATATAAGGGGAACGCATGATCCACATATGACATACTCAACAAAGTTGATCATTCACCTTGATGGAGGTGAAGTTGTCTTGGTCTTTGATGTGGCTTTATACATTGCTTGGGTACAATAGATAATGATTCTAGAGGACTATCCCTATGAAAGGATGAAAATTTTAGGGGAATAGACTTCACCTCTTCCTATGAGTTCCTAGTGAGGTGAGATAGGTGAGTATATTTTTTAGGTTTTTAGTTTTTTTGGCCCTTTCTTAGGTTTTGTAGACATGTCTATAATGTGAAACAATGGTGATTGATACATGTTGGACCAATGAGGCCACCAAAACCTTTAAACCACTAGGTGTGAAATGACAATTGAGAGAGAAGAAGGTTATCCTAAGGTCAAAAATATAGTGGGAATGAAAAGAGAGGGATAATATGTTGGAGGACAACATGAAAAGGGTACGTGTGTTGGTACAAGGAATCCCACCTTCTAACCTAAAAAACATATAGGATTAGATTTAGGCTGCTTGCATTGAGGCCCTGATAGAGTGACATATCATGCTAGGAAAAATCACGAGGGACTTCTTGGATTCTAAGTTAAGAGGGTCACTACCAAAAGGTTTTGATGATGAAAAAACAACAACTCTTGTAGGATAGAGAGGTGATGAGGAAACCCAATCTACTCTTTTATGGCCATTAAGGGTGTTGATTTTTAGATATATGTTATGTGAATAATGCTCCAATTTTGTATCAACATGTATGATTCTTTTGTGACCACAACCACTCTCCTTTCGTTTTTATTTTATAAGAAAAAGGAAAGGCCGCCCCTACTAAATTTGAACTCTAAATCCTAATTCACTACTACTTATTCCTACTTGATATTCTTAGTCCAATTTGAGAGAGTTGGGGATTTAAGATATTTATTGAAGATTTATCCTTGGGGATGTTTGTCACAATTGACAATCTCATTGATTTTGTACTTTCTTATGTTCTTCATTATACTTTTGATTT
>JASDQU010735991.1:78203-101115 GCA_032191745.1 Picea mariana | reverse complement strand
AAAGTCAAATATTTTTTTATTATATAATATTGATTTTTATATTTTAATTATTATGTTTGGATATAATCATTGCATTAATGTGTTATATCATATAAACAAATATACTAGTTGATTACACCTCTATTCATTATAACAATGTAAATCATCCATATATTTAATCAATAATGTAATATTTTACGACAATATACAATGTAATCGAATAAGAAATCTATTTTATTATATACGAATAAGAGACCATTCATCATACAAAATGGGACAACCTAAAGGTCAGATAATCAAAATGTCACTAAATAATTGTTACAATAACAATAATAATAATCTAATTTTAAGGTCATAACCAAGGCAAACATCAAATTGGTGTATGAGACCCCCTTGTTTATTATTAATCTAATTTTTAGGTCACAACCAAGCCATACACCAAATTGGTGTATGAGACCCCTTTGTTTGTGAGGCAAGGGACCCCTCTATGTAATGATTTGACTACTAAAGTCTACAAAGGTGTACATACCCTACTCTCCTTTGGATTTGAACCTGTGACCTCCTAGGAGGAAACACATGTTCTTAACCATTAAGCCCATTTAAGTTGTAAAATTATTAGTAACATGTCAGTATCCATTTGAGACAATATGTCCACATTAAACAATTTTTTTTTTTTTTAATTTTCACAGACAAACATTTCAAAATATAAACTTGTAGTATTCAATTTAAGTGATCATCATTCATTACTTGAAGTACACATACCTCATTTCTTCATCACTTATAGGGGATATTATATTTTGGTTATTTGAAATGTTTTGTTGATTGGATTGATTTTAACATTTCACCTCTTCGTGTGTGAATGCACAAAAACTGGAGAAGGTTCTGAATTCAAGCCAAACTTCTCTTTCTTTGTTGTTATTTGGTTGTAAGAAAAAAAAGATAATTGATAGGGGCAACTTTAGAATTGGAAATAGCAAGGAATTCTAAAGAAGTAGTTTTTATGACCTAGATATTCTAAGTATGAAGGATGGATGGAAGGAAACATAGAAATAAAAAGATTACTTTAGTGAATTTTTGTTTGTTTCAATTAATTAGGTGAACCCATTGAATCCCACTTCATTCACCAATCCCCTTTGATAGGAGATGAAAAATTGATCACCTCAGGGTTTCCACTTAGTCCTGCTCCCACAAAATACGCTAACCAATTCGCCATTCTTGTTAATCAATTTTACACCTGTTCAATTCAATAAAATAGTAGTATTAGGGGGGAGCATTGCTTAAACAATGGGAAATACACTCTTTCCCAATGGAGAAAAGGAGTAAGATATATATTCTTAAGAGAGAACTGGGAAATGTAAGATGCACTCCTTTTCTCCATTAGGCATATATCATCCTTGAGTATGTAGTGCATTTCCTATATAGTGGTGAGGGATGTGGGCACTATAGTGGCCCATTGGATTGTGGTGATGCATATAAATTATATGGAGAGGTGTCTTGAGGGAAAGGTGTTCAACTTGGTTGAGGTAGTGTTTGTCGATGTTTGAGAACTATTATCTCAATGTTGGAGGGGGAATGTGTTGAATTTTTCATAGAGGAGAGAGGAGCCTGATTGACTCTTTTTTTTTATAAGTAGGTGCCATCAATTCAACAACATGTGGTTTACATATAAGGGGAACGCATGATCCACATATGACATACTCAACAAAGTTGATCATTCACCTTGATGGAGGTGAAGTTGTCTTGGTCTTTGATGTGGCTTTATACATTGCTTGGGTACAATAGATAATGATTCTAGAGGACTATCCCTATGAAAGGATGAAAATTTTAGGGGAATAGACTTCACCTCTTCCTATGAGTTCCTAGTGAGGTGAGATAGGTGAGTATATTTTTTAGGTTTTTAGTTTTTTTGGCCCTTTCTTAGGTTTTGTAGACATGTCTATAATGTGAAACAATGGTGATTGATACATGTTGGACCAATGAGGCCACCAAAACCTTTAAACCACTAGGTGTGAAATGACAATTGAGAGAGAAGAAGGTTATCCTAAGGTCAAAAATATAGTGGGAATGAAAAGAGAGGGATAATATGTTGGAGGACAACATGAAAAGGGTACGTGTGTTGGTACAAGGAATCCCACCTTCTAACCTAAAAAACATATAGGATTAGATTTAGGCTGCTTGCATTGAGGCCCTGATAGAGTGACATATCATGCTAGGAAAAATCACGAGGGACTTCTTGGATTCTAAGTTAAGAGGGTCACTACCAAAAGGTTTTGATGATGAAAAAACAACAACTCTTGTAGGATAGAGAGGTGATGAGGAAACCCAATCTACTCTTTTATGGCCATTAAGGGTGTTGATTTTTAGATATATGTTATGTGAATAATGCTCCAATTTTGTATCAACATGTATGATTCTTTTGTGACCACAACCACTCTCCTTTCGTTTTTATTTTATAAGAAAAAGGAAAGGCCGCCCCTACTAAATTTGAACTCTAAATCCTAATTCACTACTACTTATTCCTACTTGATATTCTTAGTCCAATTTGAGAGAGTTGGGGATTTAAGATATTTATTGAAGATTTATCCTTGGGGATGTTTGTCACAATTGACAATCTCATTGATTTTGTACTTTCTTATGTTCTTCATTATACTTTTGATTTGTTATGCTTCTTTGACCTTTTGTGATGAGATTGATAGGTTGTATTTTGAGCATGTAGACTAATTGATTTTAATCAATTTGCATATAGTACTTATAGTATTTGAATGCAAAGATTGATGCCACATCTTATTCCTTGAATGTGTTTTCTCTTAAGGACCTCCTGAATTATTATGCTTTGGTATGAAATGTCATCTCATGGCATGATTGAGAAGTATATGGTTGGTTTGAATGAAGAACATATTGACATATTTGCATTCTCTTTCTTGTGCATTGTACCTAAGAAATTTATTCTTTTAATTTCCTCATTGTTTGAACAAGCCTTTCATTACAGATATTTTCATTTGATGAGTAAAATGGCAATGGGAAGGAATCTAAATTCTATAACATACAAGCAAGTATCTCCTTGTTTAACAAAGTTTATTCTTGTTGTGGTTGCAGGAACATGGTTTCCAAGTCACTTTCTTACTAGGTTCTTTTGATCTTTCAAGTCTTCAATAAGACCATGCCTAAGAAGGAGAAGATCATGCACATTTGGTAATAGAACATAGAATGAACTCATGATCCAGATTTAGGAGCGGAATGAAAAGAATAACAAACATTGTGGGTTCTACACTTCTGTGGATGTCTGAATCCATGCATAGCTTCCAGGTGGATATTGGTTGCCACCCACCTAATCCAACTACCTTATTTTGGATGTTTTCATGTGAGTACATATTTCTGTGCTTCCAAGGCCGTTTTGGGGCCCTAAGCAATGTTTTTTTGGATTTCCATAGTCAAAATGTAGACGAATTTAGAGTTTGATGAAATAATGTGTAGTTCTCTAAAAGACCTTTCTAATAGGCTATCACACGCCTAAAACGGAGGTCGTATGCAAAAGTTACGACCCTGGGAAGTTGAGGTACCAACTTACCCATCGAGGCCCACATTAATTTTGCATACGACCTTCGTTTTAGGCACGTGATAGCCCATTGGAAAGGTCTTTTTGGGAACTACACATTATGCCATCAAAATTTGACTATGTCTACAATTTGACTATGGCAAGAAAGAAAAACATTGTTTAGGGCCCCAAAACGACCCTGGAAGTACAAAAAGATGTACTGACATGAAATCATCCAAAATAAGCTAGTTGGATTAGGTGGGCGGCCAGTAATCTCCACCTGGAAGCTGTGTAGGGCTTCAGACAACCCCAGAAGTGTAGAACCCACAATTACATAGAATTACAGAAGAACGTGCTGAACTAAAAACTGTCAAGAGGAGCTGATTGGAGTAGGTGGGTGGCCACCAATATCCACCAGGATCAACTCAAGAGAAGAGATTTCAGTTATTGAAAAATTATGGAAAACTCAATTATTCTTTGGGAAACCCCATATTTCTCTTCCTGACCGTTTTAATATTGTCATGATTTTGGGAATCCCTTGATCTTGTTCCTCTTAGAAAGGATTCTCTCTAATTCATATATTGATCCTTGTTGACTCCAACATTTAGAATTGAACCTTGTATTTCCTGAAACCCAACTGGATTTTCTCTTATCGCCATATATGTTATTTTCTATTTTCACTTATATTCTAAGGCTTGAATGTTATTGCATTTTATTATTTTATTAGAACCTAACCCATAGTTGGAACCTTGAACTTCATCTGAAACCTTCATCTTTATTAGGAACCTTGACCATTAGGATTATGTTCTTGGGCACTTATCTCATCGGGATCTTCCTTATAGGGAATTTGATTAACTTTTTCTCACAACCCAAAGGCCTATCAGGTTTCCCTTGTTGTGTTATTCCCATCAAATGGTCCAACTACGTACATTATTTTTTTCTTCCAAAGTCGAAGCCTGCCAATACTTGTAATGTCCCCAACCCTGAGTTGGGGCATGCCACACAAAAATCTCGACTTCTACCACAACTGCATTTTCAAATTTCTTGGAATTCTACTCATTACAACTTTGATATCTCAAGATATTGTTTCTCATTACCAACAAGTTTTATGATTAGATTGATAGCAATTTGTTAAATTAAAATGCTCCGCATATGAACACAAATGTAATTCTAGAACATATATAAACCATGCATAAATGTATACAATTACAACAACAGATTAAATACAATACACACAATAAACAACATGGATTTTACACATAAGAACACTTATCTTTTATGTAAATCACCAAATCCACGCATACCTCAAACTTTCCTCCCAACCATAGACATTGCTTCTCATAAACTCTTAGCAATAGGTCACCCCTGAGCCAAGGCTAGAAACTCCATTAGGGAAGTTTTCCTAAGTCAGACTAAGGTCTATCAAGCAAAATAAATATCAGGTTAAGTTCCAACTATTGAAACTACCCTACAACCTCTCATTTCCTACATGACTCTCCCACCCCAAGAAGTGTACCCCTTCTCTTCTCAACTATCCTTTACCTATCCCACTTCCCTTTCAGGGCTTCACCAATAGGTTGGATAAAAAGTATCAGAGATATGTGGGTATTTCCTAGTGCACCAACACACAATTCTCAATAGTTCTCTCACAAGAGAGACTAACCATGGGACTGCCAACCCACTTATTCAATCATACACAAGCATGCCAACCCACTTATACTCATTACCAACTGCTCCTAAATATTTACCAAGTACATGTATAGAAGTCAGTTCTGGTAGAATATGTATGGCCAGAGTCTAAGGTTCCCCTGATTAGAGAATGATGATGCCTCCATGATGGAGAACCTCCCCCAACACACTAAGTCTCTTTCATAAGAATGCATGCAATTAGTATGAAAAGTGGCACAAAAGTAACCACTTAATCTCTATTGGGAATTCATCCCTCCCCAAAGACTTAGGATAAAATCATCAACATGTTATGACTTATGTCTTGGACTCTTTAAGGAATCTTTTATTATATTCCTTATCTTATCCCCCTAGCTTAATCTCCTCTCTTAAGTCCCTTAGCCCCCCTTTCCTCTAGTGGAGTTGTATCCCCCCATACTCTTGTTGTTTGGTTGGTCGGTAGTAGTGATGCATTTTATTAATAATATGAGTGATACATATTACAAATACAGGCTTGTTGGCCTTTTACAATCTAGGCTCTTTGGCCTACATATTCCCAAGGAACTCTAGCCCAAAACAAATTGGGTCACTAGCCTATGAAGCATAAGTACAATACAACTTAGGGTTTGTCCTAGTGGTATTACATTCCCCTCTCCCTTATTTATGCACTATCCTCAATGCATTATGTCAACATGTACAAGAAAAATTCTTCAAAATT
Source organism: Picea mariana (assembly GCA_032191745.1). NCBI lineage: Eukaryota > Viridiplantae > Streptophyta > Pinopsida > Pinales > Pinaceae > Picea > Picea mariana. The sequence goes on along the minus strand of JASDQU010735991.1, from coordinate 95,218 downwards.
CTTTAAAAATATGTGGGTACTCTTCCCACATGGCATCTTTATGCTCCCAGGTTGCATCTTCAGGACTGTAACAGGTCCACTAGATCTTTACCCGTCTTATTTATTGATTCTGAAGCGACTTGAATTTCTTATCCAATAAGCACATAGGTTAAACTCAGAAGTCTCCTTCTTGATTTACATGAATCACATTCCAATAAATTATATGATTAGCATCAGACACATACTTTTTATGGAAAGAAACATGGAATACATTATGAATTTACATGCATGGGAATAAAATTAGGTACGTAAAGCCCACTACACAAGAGGAAGGATATAATTGGTTACTAGGTCAACATCAAAGGTAATGCAAGCATATATGCAACATGACCAATCCTCTCCAGTATTTCAAAGGGTCTATAATATCTTGCTGCAAGCTTTGAAAAGTTCCCCAACTTCAGGTAACTTCTCTTGGCCTTCACTTTTAAGAACACATAGTCACCCACTTTAAACTCTTCGTGAGTCCTATTTTTATTTGCATATCTTTTATGCCTATCTTGGGAAACCTTTAAGTTTGGTTTTATCTTCACCATATGATCTTCTGTTTCCTTGATTAATTTTGGCCCAACCACTTCTCTATCTATAGTGTTGTCCCATCTTACTAGAGTATTGCACTTTCTTCTATATAATGCTTCAAATGGGCTCATCTTCAAAGATGCTAGATACCGATTATTATAAGAAAAATAAACTAAGTGTAGATAATCCTCCCATTTTGATGGTTTATCCATCACATACGTCTGTATCATATCTTCAATCACTTGATTTATCCTCTCTATTTTCCCATCCGATTCTAGATGATAGGCCATGCTAAAGTTCATATTGGTCGCAAATCCTTTGAATAATCCTTTCCAAAAGTTTGATGTAAACTTGGGATCTCTGCCAGAAACTATTGCCTTAGGCACACCATGAAACTTGTAAATATCTTTCATATAGATATATGCAGTGTTAGCTACCTTGTGAGTTAGATTCACTAGAGTAAAATGAGCAAATTTAGTGAGCTTATCCACCACCACCATGATGGAGTCGTCCTGCTTCAGTATTCTTGGAAACTTGGTGATAAAATCAATTTTCATCACTTCCCATTTCCACTCATGAATGGGAAATGGATGTCTATGCTCATCCTTTAACTTCTGACATTCAAGACATCTCACTATGTAATCAACCACCTCTTTCTTCATGCCTGGCCAAAGATATTGGCTCTTGACATATGCAATAGTTTTCTGGTAACCTAGGTGCCTAGCATAAGGCACACTATGCATTTCTCTTAGCACCATATTATTAAGCTCTTGAGAACTAGGTACATATGTTCTACAGTTGTAAATGAGGATTTCATCTTCTCTCAATTCATAATATTTAATTTTCTGCTGCAAATTACCTTGTTGTGATTTTTTTGTTGTTTGCAAATATTGTTGATCTAATTTTGTAGCTTCCAAAATTATGTCTTTTAAATCAGATTTGCACATGCTAATGGTTGTAGCATGAATCTCATGCACCCTTCTATTGAGTTCATCATCTACCTTGTTCTCCTTGACTTTGATATGCTTTATATCAAAGTCATACTCACTAATAAATTACAACCATATGATTTTTCTAGCATTCAAAGTTGGTTTTCCAAACAAATATTTCAGACCACTATGGTCTATCCTCAACTCAAATATTTTTCCCATGAGGTAGTGCCTCCACATATTCAAGGCATGCACTATGGCTTCCAATTCTAAATCATGAGAAGTGTAGTGTCTCTCATGCTCTTTTAACTTCCTTGATTCATAGCATATCACATACCCATTTTGACTAAGGAATCCAACAAGTCCTTCCTTGCATGCATCCGCGTGCATACAACAAAATACTCGTCACGATGAATAATCATTAGGATTGGTGCACTTGTCAATAAGTATTTCAAGTGTTGAAAAATTCTTTCACAATCAACAATCCATTCAAATTTTACACCCTTCTTTTGCAAAGAAGTCATTGGGTGAGAAATCTTTGAAAAACCTTCAATAAATATTTTATAGTATCCTGCAATTCCCTTTAATGATCTCACCTCTGAGACGTGACTTGGTATTGGCCATTCGTAAATGGATTTCATCTTCTCAGGATCTACTGCTATCCCTTCCTCTGACATGATATGGCCCAAATAATGTAACTACCTCTCATAGAATGAGCACTTGCTCAATTTTGCATACAACTAATGCTCCCTTAATACTTGTAGCACCATCCTTAAGTGTTTGTCATGTTCTTCTTCAGAACTAGAGTAGATAAGAATTTCATCCAAGAAGACAATGACAAAATTATCTAAGTAATTTATGAAAATACCATTCACCAAACACATTAGGATAGCTGGTTCATTTGACAACCCAAATGTCACCACTGTAAATTCAAAATGGCTATATCTCGTTCAAAAACCAATCTTGTTGATATATGCTTCTTTGATTCTCACCTCATGATAGTGTGACCTGAGGTTAATCTTGGAGAACATATTTTCGTATTTCAGCTGATAAAAAAGATCATTTATCCTTGGCAAATGATACTTGTTTTTCATAGTCACCTTATTCAATTGCCTGAAGTCAATACATAGCCTCAAGGTACCATCTTTCTTCTTAACAAATAATATTGGTGCACCCCAAGGTGACACATATGGGTGGATATACTCCTTTTTCAAAATTTCTTCAAGCTGTATTTGTAATTCCTTCAACTTTGGTGTGCTCATCTTATAAGGAGTCTTGGACACTGGGGCTGCTCTAGGCATTATAATAATAGAGAAATCAATATCCATTTTCGATGGAAACCCTGATATCTCTCTAAATAAATCCTTGAACTCTTTCAATACTTCATAGTCTTCAATGCTTAGTGTTTTATCCTTAGGTTCCTCTTCCATATGCATTTTATCCTTTCCGGACACTTTTCTTCAACTCCAAGACTGGAACTTCTCTGATAGTTGCTGCTCTTGGAATACCTTGAAATTTTCTTCAGTTTCATTCCTTATCCAAGCAAGTAATTTGTTTGTTATAACAATCTAGGACAACATGATGCATATCCAACCAATCCATACCAATTAGGAAATCATATGAACCCAATGGTATGATTTTAAGGTACCAGATCTATTATAATAACAGAAAAACAAAAATACTATAGAGAATAACAACAGAACAACACAATATATGAAACCACAACACCAAAATAATATCTTTATTGATAGGAAACAATGTTCACTTTTCTCTTCAAGGGGAAACCTCCAACATAGCAACGATCTATTACAATTATCCTCAAGAAAAAAACTTATCATGCCCTTGACTCCTATTTATACTAAATCTATCTACCAAAAGAACAATCTAGAGGAAGATCTCCTAAAAGGATAAGCTTCTATTAGGTCTTCTTACATTTGATATTTCTTCCTTATTACTAGGCCTTATTAATATTGGCATTTATTAGAAAATATATTATTCTACCTATGTGAGGGGTTAGAGAGGTTAGGTCCCTAACATGCCCTCCCCCTTAAAAAACAACCTTGTCCTCAAGGCTTGATATGATGAAATTGCTGCAGAATGGTAGCTGGCTCTAAAAGGTGGAATTTGTTGGATTTGTATATTTCCATCAAGTACTAACACTTTCTTGATGGTGCACTGAAGGAGACGACGCTCATGCTAGTCCAAGACTGCTTGTGGCTACAACCAGATGGAGTCTTATTCATCCAAATCAGGAAGACAGGTTTGAGTTTGGCACTTAGTTCCAATCGCATTCTTTAAGCAGGAGACATGAAAAACATGATGTATCTTAGAATGAATGGGAAAAGCTAACTGATAGGCCACCTATCCCATGTTCTTAAGGACCATAAAATTGGGTGCCAACTTCTGAAAATGGTCAACCTTGAGTGAAGAATTCTTATAAGGTTGCAGTCAAAGAAACACTTGGTCCCCTTCAATAAATTGATGCTCTGAGCAACCTTGATCTGCTTTTTTCTTCATGTGATTATGAGCCATGAACAAATTCTCTTTGAGGGTACATAAAATAGCCTCTCGAACTATAAGAGTTTGGTCAACCTCTTGTACCTTCGAGCCATCGAGAATGTATGAGAGAACTGAAGGAAAATTTTGTCCATATACTGCTTCAAAATGATTCATGCGAGTAGTTGTATGGTAAGAAGTGTTGTATCACCATTCAATGAGGGGTAACCATTGAGCCCATTGATTTTTCCTCTCATATGAAAAACACCTTGAATATGTTTCCAAACTCTTGTTGACAACTTCAATTTGACCATTAGTCTGGGGATGATATGCCATGCCGAGATGAAATTGGGTGCCCTGTAGCCTGAACAATTCTTGCCAAAAATTACTGGTGAAAGTGGGATCTCGGTCAGAGATAATGGAATGAGGCATGCCATGAAGGTTGAAGATATGATCCATGAAAAGTTGAGCTACCATGGATGTAGTGAATGGGTGTTGAAGAGTGCATAAATGAGCATATTTGGAAAGAAGGTCTATGAACACCATGATGATGGATTTATTTCCATATTTAGATAAGACAACAATGAAATCCATAGAAATATCCCTCCAAATAGCAGGTGGAATTGGAAGTAATTGTAGTATTCTCGGGGCTTTGAATGTTTCTCTCTTGTTGCATTGTAAAACATCACATTCCACCACAAAGGTGCAGACATCTTTCTTCATACCATGCTAGAAAAAAGAACGTTTGACCTTGTTATAGGTTTTGGTAAACCCAGAATGCCTAGTTGTGGGTGTAGCATGAAGCTCAGAAAGCACTGTGGATTTAAGTTGCAACTGTTTTCTTAAATACATATGACCTTTGTAGCGAAGCTCTTCATTATGCCAAGGTTACTATGAAGAAACTATAGAACTATATTACAATTGTTGGATCATATGCAAAAGTTTGGGATCTTCCAGCCATTCCTCACGAACAACTTGGAGCCAATATGATACAATGAAGGATATAGAAAAGAGGGACCCTTCATATTCATATTTCCTTGAAAGAGTGTAGGAAACCAAATTTCCTTTTCCTTTCTTTTAAATGATCTCATAATCATATCCAAATAGCTTGGTCTCCCATTTTTGTTGCTCCGGGGATGAAAGTCATTTCTTCAGAAAATACTTGAGGCTCTAATGATCTGTTTTAATTTGGAAGCATTTCCCCAATAGGTAAGGACGTTAGAGATCCACAACATGCAGAATGGTCATCATTTCCTTTTCATATATTGATTGGCCCAAATGGCACTCCGATAGTTTTTTTCTAGTGAAGGCCAAAGGTTGACCATATTGCATAAGGACTGCACCAATTGCGTTCTCTTAAGCATCACATTCCAGGACAAAGGTCTTTCTAAAGTCAGGAAGGGCCAGGACATCAGTAGTGGACATAACCTCTTTCAAGGCTTGGAAGGAGTGATCAACTATTGGATTCCAAATGAAAGCATTCTTCTTAAGGAGAGAAGTGAGAGGCACCACGATTTTTCTAGAATACTTAACAAACTTGTGATAATATCTTGTTAAATCGAGAAACCCATGCAATCTCTTGAGATTCTTAGGATGAGGCCAATCCTTCATAGATTCATTTTTTTTAGGATCCACCCTGACACCATCCTTTCCAACAATATGACCCAAGTATTCCACTTTAGAGGCTCCAAAAGCACATTTAGATTGTTTTAGGAAAATTTGGTGTTGAGAGAGTAGATGAAGAACTTGATCCACATGGGAAAGATGGACTATCCATGTTTTACTATAGATGAGAATATCATCAAATAAAACTAAGACAAAATGACGGAGAAGAGGATTAAAGACATGATTCGTGAGGCTATGGAAAGTGGAGGGAGCATTACATAAGAAAAAGGCATGGACAAGAACCCTTAGGGGCCTTCAATAAGAGTAGGGGCTGGTACTAGGACATATAACACCCATGGCAAGCAATTATTGAACAATTTTCTCAATTTCATTTTTCTGTGCAAAGGGATGGCGATAAGGAAAAACATTGGGAGGAAAGCAGTTGGGTACTAGGGGAATGGAATGATCATGAACACCATGGGAAGGGGGAAGTCCCTCGTGAGTGGAAAAAACAACTTAATGTTTGGATAGGATGGATTGGAGGTCAGGATGCACAGAGGGTGTCTCAATGGTGTGAATGGAATGGAGTTATGCAATAATCCTAGAATGACCTTTCTTGACGAGATTTTCCATGCAATGGGAACTGATGATTTCAGGGGAGCTGACGATGATGCCTTGGAACTTATATTGTTGTCCCTCCTAACTGAATTGCATTGTTAATTCCTTAAAATCCATGAGGATGGGACCAAGAGTCCATAACCATTATGCACCAAGCACAATGTCACAACCACCCATGTCGATAGAAAACATATGATATTTCTTGTGGTATTGACTAATTTGGAGACACACATTTTCACAATGCCCCCCAAATTTCATGGAACCTCCTTTGGCAATCATGATTCAAAATTTTTTGATTGCACAAATATAGCAATTAGTTTCTTGGGCAATGCATCGATGAATAAAAGTATGGGTTTTTCCACTGTCAATGGGGATGATGACCTTCCGATGCTTAATGTAGCCAATTAGCTTGAGGGTTTGGGGAGTAGAGAATCCAATGAGATCATTGATTGAAATTACTGGTTCAACTTCTGGGGGGTCTGAGGGAATAGTAATATCAATTGGCTCTATTAAAGCGACCACAAGGGGGGCCTTGACCACTTCTTCTAAAACATCCTCAGAGATGGCCATAAAAGGATTTTGTTCCTTACACTTGTGCCTCATAAATTATTTATCATCACAATTATAACAAAGGCCCTTAAGTTGGCATTCAACCATTTGTTTCTTGGTCAATTTATGGATCTTTAGTGGAGTGGAAGGAGGGGCTAGAGTGGTGGGTTTAGGGAGGGGAAGAAAGGATGGTTTTTTGGTTTGAGAAGAGACAACATGTTGTGCTTCCTTATCTCTTTTAGTATATTCCACCCAATTTTGAGGGTGAGCCATGAGGACATGGGCACACTCTCATCCTTGAGGCCACTGATAAAGCATTCTAGGAAAAAATCATCAGACATGCCCATCGTGCAAAAATCTAAGTGCTCAAAAAAAGTGATAAAGTCTTCCACTGCGACATATTTTTTCAACTTGGTCAAACAATCTAAATGGTGTGTGTCAGTGTCAAAGCATTCGTAAAGGTCAACAACAAATTGTGTCCAAGCCACATACCCTTGGTGAACATTTTGTATCCATTGCCACCATTTCCAACGTTCCGTATCTAGATGGAGAACACCATACCTGAGTTTGGTCAACTCATCAGTAATGTTGTACATAGAGAAATAGTGTTTCATTTGAGTGACACAACCTGTGGGATCCGAGCCATCAAATTTTTTCACCTCCACTCAAGGGGGACACAAGTCCCACTGAAAGTGGTTGGAAGGAAAAGAGGTGGATTGGGATGATTCATGATCTTCAAGGTTATAACATGTGGAAGAAGGGAAGGGATCTGGGGGGTCTTAAACAAGGTGGTCAATTTTTTCACTACATCTTGACATTTCTGACACATGATGGTCAATTGAGTGATGGATGTGGGGACTGATTCAAGCGGAGAAAGACGAGAGTTGAGGTTATCAGTACTGGAAGTAATGGAAGAAATATCAATTTGGGTTTGGTCATTATATTTTTCCAAGGAAGTGAGACGTTGTTCCCAATCTTGGTTGTGAGTGTGGGCCATGGGGATGAGACAGAGGGGAAGTGGGACTACACATAAAGGGGTTATTGGTGAATGGTACCACTACAATCAGTGAAAAGAGAGGAGGTCATTGGGATAGGTGCCAAATAGGGGTGTCAGGAAGGGGTCAGGTCCACGAGAAACAAATTTGTTGAAAAATGTTAGGTATGACTATGATTAGGGTGAAGAGAGGAATCCAATGGGATAGGTCTCAAATAATGGTGTAGGTAGGATGCAATTTTTTTTTTTTTAATTTTATACTCCTAGAGAGTTATACTTTGATTTGAATAATACTGTTGTGACGAAATGGAAAAATTCTTAACATGAAGAAATGTGTAGGAATTTTTCAACCCAAATGCAGGAGGCAAGGTTGCACAACAATAGATCTTGTCTGTTCTATTTCTGATATGTTTTTATCCCAAGGTTTAGGGTGTTTAGGGTTTCTACAGAAAAGGGTTTGTCGTGTGTTATATATCTTTGATATACGTGCTGGGTCCAACAACAATACTCGACCCAATATCTCAGGGCACCAATTAAAGAGGCTAGACCGTGCCCTTAGCCATACTACCCGACTAACTAGGTAATAGAGAGTATCTTCTCGAGTGTTGCTCTCGATGGAACTATAATAGTCAGGAGGCCTATTAGTTTATCTACGGAGGGTTTCAGGATATTTAGGTCGATCCATATATAGGTGTTGTCTGATGCGCTACCACTCGAAGGGGTACCGACATGGGTTATAAGGGTGGCCAACAATGTGTGCTTAAGTAGCACTTGTAGTTCCTGCATGTATGCTTCCCTGGCCGTAGATTTATGCGCTGAACAACAAATCTCTATGGATTTAAGATGTCAGAATACGCCTCTACCCTGAAAAAAATAACCCACAATTTTATGCCAAGGAAAGTGCTTTGATACCACTTGTAAGGTACCAGATCTATTATAATAACAGAAAATAAGAAATACTGTAGATAATAAAAATGGAACAACACAGTATATGAAACCACAACACTAAATAACATCTTTATTGATAGGAAACAATGTTCACTTGCCTCTCTAAGGGGGAAACCTCCAATAGATAATCTCTTTATTACAATGATTCTCAAGAAAAAAAATTATCATGCCCTTGAATCCTATTTATACTAAATCTATATACCAAAAGAACAATCTATAGGAAGATCTTCTAGAAGCGAAAGATTCTATTAGGTCTTTTTACATTTGACTTATTCTTCCTTATTACTAGGCCTTATTAATATTGTCCTTTATTACATCGATTATATATTATTCTACCTATGTGAGGGGTTAGGGAGGTTAGGTCCCTAACAATGATGTTCAAATCATCATTTGTACACATTCCATTCATGTCCATTAGACAATCCTTGACTATCTCATTAATTCTTCTTTTAGCTCCAATGGCTAGCTTCCACTTCAAACATGTGAGATTGAAATTCAACTTGCTTGTTCTCCAGGGCTGCATAGATCCTTGGCATTCTTTTTCCCATGTCCTCAATTGTATCATCCTGACGTACATTGTGAACAATACTCACCTTTTCACCTCTATGAAGGCAATCTCGGTACTTGTGATCTCCCTCACAACCCAAACATTTTATAGGTTTATTCCTTGGTCTTTTTCCCAATGTTTTTGACATTCTGGACTCATTTTGAGTTGGCTTCCCCTAAATTATTTTTTGAATAATGGTGGCCTGTTCCCCTTCTTCCTTCTCCCCATCTTATCCTTCTTCCTATCTTTCCAAGACTTGTAGAAGTTTGGTCTTCCTCTATGCTGATCATAGAGGCATTTGGCCCTCCTTATTGTTTCATCCAAAGTCTTGGGATTATCATATTGTATCTTGTCACTGAATATTGATGGAATCCCACTCAGGAACCTTTGAATCTTGAACTGTTCATATTTGATAAAGTCAACATACTTTAATAGTTCTAAAAATATCCTTTCATACTTATGGTCATACTTCCAATCTTGAGTTCAAATAACTCCTTGATATTCCTATCATAATAGTGGCCGGTCAAGTATTTTTTTTCTAAAATTACTTCTTGAAATGCTTCCAAGTGATCTTCTTCTCATCAATTTGTTCTACTTGCACAAGCTAGTCCCACCACATTGATGCTTTTTCTTTCAACTGGTAAATGGAAATTCTTCCTTTTGCTTATGAGGAATAATTGTGCAACTGGAAGTATTTCCTCATCCCCAACAACTAAGTCTTTGCATATTCATCTTTTTTGTTCTCACCATCAAAGATAGGAGCTTTAATCTTGTTCATTTCTCCTTGCAACTCATCCACTCTAGACCTCCTCTTATGTTTCCTGAAAGGAGATAATATTGTATTACTATGTGCTCTTCTAAATTAATGCCTTGGTGATTGATGATGGTGCCTATCAACACTTATAGAATCCATCCTTTTATCTTGAGATTTGTGTCTCTTTGAATTTCTTGATTCTTTTTCCTTATCCAATTTATTCTCTATTCTCTCCAAGATTTGTAACATCCTGATGTTGAAGCCATCTTCTTTCTCTTTGGATTTCATAAGTCTCTCATTACTAGCCTTATAACTTTGCAAATATCTTTGCAAACTCCCAATAGTCTCCACCAAATTAATCCTCTTCTCTCTACCTACTCGATGTCCATTGGATTCTATCCCTACAACACCCATGCACATACCAAACACTCTCACTTCTTCTTCATAATTGTAATTTCTCTATGCATCATCCATGCCCATGGTCTCTATTCTCTCTGTTGAATTATGCTTGGTTCTATTTGTGCTCTTCCTTATGAAAAATGCACATGCCACAAGATTTATGAGACTATAATAATTTAACAAATCCATCACTTTATGCATCATTCTTCTCTTCAAAATGCACTAGAAATATTATTTCTGATTTCTTGTGAATCTTAATGTCCCTTTTTACATTTATGGGTGAATACATGGACTCCTATGTCCACGACCTTTCCCACGACTATTCTCATGCTTAGTTATGAGTCTTGAGAAGAAATTTCTTGATGACATGACGAGGAAAGAAGTATCCATTAGCTCGAACAACATAGCTTCGATGTTCAACTACCATCAAATTATCCCTTCGTATTTAAAATCAACCATTAAAAATATTCATCCATATTTAGAAACTTTTTAGAAGTTTGTCGTGGGTTCACTACCAATTATCTATTCTTGTTACTTTTTCCATGGTCTATGAAATGCACCCTCACATTCCACCACTTTTATTTCACACCTAAGTAGACCCACAAATGTATTAAGTCTTTCACCATTATTCCTTGTATGATTCCATACTTAGAAAATATTTTCTTGAAATGTTTCATCGTGGGTCTAAAGCAGTTCTCTGACTTACTTACTATCACCACAATCCTCACGTTCTTACGATTCTCCATACTTAGTCTATTTTCCATACTTCACTATCTCTGCGATACTTCAACACTTAGACACTTTTCAAACTTCACCACAGGTCCAGGATGATTTTGTAATTATTCCATACCCATCGACCCATCCGTTTGACTGACCCATTATACTTAGTCTATTTCTTATATTATTTCACTCCCACGCTATTTCAATGCTCAACCGATTTTTCAACATTTCATCGTGGGTTCATGGGCCTACGAGTTTTTGTTGTTTCTCCTCCATACATCCAATCCTCTCCATCTGACTGATCCATTATTTTACTTAGCCATTTCTCAATATCTCTCTGTGTTCCATGATGTCTTGATACTTAGACAATTTTCGAGATCTCACCGTAGGTCTGCAGAATAGACAGGTGCCCCACCACTAATGTTCCACATCACTTGCTATTTTCCACACCAACCACCATGTACCTACCGCTATGGCCCTTCCACATGGCAGTACATGTCAACCTTCTTCCACGTCAGTTGACATGTGGCCACCACATCATGCCAATGTCACCATATGGAAAAGTACCCATTGTTTTTCCCAATTTTTCCAAATTCAAAATTCTTGGCTTGAATCCCATTGTAGTTCTGGAACCAATCTTAGTATGACCAATTCCGACCATGAAAACGTCGATTCAATTCTTGTACATGGAATTGAACTCTTCTTCATTGAATTTTTCATAAATTCCCACTACAGAATTGGGGCTTTTACCCAATTTCACCCTGGGCACTTTGCAATTTCTGAATTTCACTCAATCACAGGTCGAAAATGTCCAATTTGAGATTTAGGAATGGGGATTTTTAACCCCAGTGCTGAATTTCTCAAATTCCCCACGAATTCTTTCCCAATTTCATAGGAATACTTTTGTCAAACATATCAGAGGCATTCTCTGAAATTTAAAATTTCTCCAACTTGCATCTCCAACGTTCTGCTAGCTGGCCCATGCAATATCAATTGAACCTTGATCTCTGATACCACAATATAATGTCCCCAACCCTGAGCTGGGGCACACCATAAAAAAATACTGACTTCTTCCACAACTGTATTTTCAAATTGAGTGGAATTCTCCTCATTACAACTATGATATCTCAAGATATTGTTTCTGATTACCATCAAGTTCTATGATTAGATTTGATACCAATTTACTAACTTAAAATGATTTGCATATGAACACACATGAAATTCTACAACATATATAAACCATTCATAAATATATAAGTTACAACAACATATTGAATATAATACACAAAATAAAAACCATGCAATCTACACATAAGAACACATCTTTTATGTAAATCACTAACTGTGTGTAGACCTCAGACGTTCCTCCCAACCATAGACTCTGGTGCTCATAAAATATTAGCAACAGATCAGCCCTGAGATGATGCTAGAAACTCCACTAGGGAAGGTTTACTAAGTCATTCTAAGGTCTATCTAGCACAATAAATATCAGGTTAATGTGCCAACTATTTCAACTATCCTATAGTCTCTCATTCCCCACATGCCTATCCCACCCTAGGAAGTGTACCCGTTCTTCTCTCAATAGTCCTTTCGCTATCCCAGTTCCCTTTTGAGGCTTTAATAATAGGTTGAACATAAAGTTTGATATCTTTGTAGCTATTTCCTAACGCACCAACACAAAATTATCAGTATTTCTCTCACAAGAGAGACTGCCCATGGGCTTGACAACCTGCTTCTTCAATCATACACATGCATGAAAACCCGCTTTTTCAACTCCAAGGATTTCCCGGTTCTACTCGTTACCAACCGCTCGCAAATATTTCCCAAGTACAGGTACATAAATCAGTCTTGGTAGAATATGCATGGCTAGAGTCTAAGGTTCCCATGATAAGAGAATGATGATGCCTCCATGATGGAGAACCTCCCTTATAAAAACTAAGTTTCCCTCATAAGAATGCATGCAATTAGTATGACAAGTGGTGAAAAATTAACCACTTTCTCTCTCTTGGGAATTATTCCCTCCCTAAAGACTTAGGATAAAATCATCCACATGTGAAGACTTATGTCTTGGACTCTTTAAGGAATATTTTATTATATTCCTTGGCTTATCCCCTTAGATTAAGCCCCTATCATAATTCCCTTAGCCCCCCTTTCCTCTAGTGGAGTTCTATCCCCTCATACTCTTCTTGTTTGGTTGGTCTACAATAGTGATGCATTTGATTAATAATATGAATGATCGATATTACAAATATAGGCTCATTGGCCTTTTAACATCTAGGCTCTCCAGTCTACATATTCACAAGGCACTCTGGCCCAAAACAACCCATCTCACTAGCCTATGAAACATAATTATATTACAACTTAGGGTTCGACCTAGGGGTATTACAAGCCTATCAGGTTCTCCTTTATTGGATGGAAACTTAATTACCATCCTCTTCATTTGGATTGGTCCCTTTCTCAAATCAATGAACTAGATTACTAGTTTGGTTTGATCAAAGGTCATTCTTCATTCACTCACATCTGAAATATGGTCGGACTTAATCCTATTAGGCTCTCACCTTGTAGTCATAATTTCTCATTCAAATATTCATCAATCTGATAAGCTTATCATATTCTCTCCTATAGGGTTCCCTTTTACCATATTTACACATCCCATAGTTCAACCTGACTTCAAGCTCCAATACATCTTAAGAGTCACCCTTCATGGCATCGATGTGGCATTAATGTGTCATGTGACATGCCCCTCCTTTACCCACATTCATGCGAGATCGACCCAATTCGACGTGTCCCATATGACATGGATTACACTATGAAATTCACCACATGCACCTATCAGAATGCTTGCTATTAGAATGTTCTTTATCATAAAGGTCGTTCACCTGGCTAATTTGGACTTTCCTGATCCAGATTATTTTCGACACGAAATGAGAGTGGAGATATAATAAATAAATGTATAGAGATATCTCAGATATCCAATAATATAAAATAAATGTATCAGAGATGCATCTATAAACACAGATATACAATAATACACAATTTTCTATTAATGAGCAAAAATGTACAAAGATTGTAAAATACAGAGTGAAAGACTTGCTAGAATGGTGGCAACTTATCTATGAGAAGAGATGTGACGGCTACTCGCATATGTGAGAAGATGATTTTACAATGTGGCTCCAAAGGCCTTTTTATCATAAAGAAAATCCAAAACCCTAACCCCGAAAGATGAAAATCCAACAGTTTTGTGGACCCCGTTTTGGGTAGTTTGGTGTATCAACTTCCCGGGGGCGTAACTTTGCCATACAATATTCGTTTGGGGTGCATGATAGATCATTGGAAAGGAATCTTCGAGGAGATTCATTTTGGGGGCTCAATTAGAGACTTCAAATGTCATTGAGAATATCTATCCAAAAAAACCTTCATTTAGGCCCTCAAAATGGCCAAGGAAGTTAAAAACTGCTAAAAATAGTAAATTACCAAAATTGCTAGAAATTTGTTTTGAGCCAGTTGGAAAAGGTGGGTGGCCACTGATATCCACCTAGATCAATCCTCCCTCCTTAGGAAGCAATGGTATCCATTGTCTTTAGTTCCCAAGGGAGAAGGAAAAGTGTTTGTTGAATCTGCATCTTGATGAGCTGCTTGCCTTGTTGGAGAAGTTGCACTGCTTAGCTTGTTGAAGGTTGTCACGAACCTGTGGTTGGAAATGTTGGACCTTTTTAACTAGTCTATCTACATGAGATGCTTGTGTACAGAAGGAATATTTACACTTTATTGCAATCTTGTCTACCTGCTTCTGTTGGATAGAAGGTTCTTTGGCCAAGGCGATAGTGGTTGCAATATCCTTTTGTCCACCTTTTGAACAGATTGTGAAGAAGATGAATTTTGTAGTATGAGATACTACCTTGCAACATTGTTTGGGTGGGACAGTAGTTGGAACTACCTCTTGTATTCTGTAGAGATAACCCCCTAGAGTAACAATGACACTACAAGGTTGAGACTCATATATAGCATGGTGCTCCCACATATATGGCTGGCCCAAGAGAACATCACATACATCCAGTAGGGCAACATCAAATAATACCTCATCCTTGAAGGGATGGATGCCGTATGAAAATTGACACTGCTAGCTGACACAAATATCTCGTCCCCGGTGAAGCCACCAGATGTTGTATGGATGCAGGTGTGGTATTGTCGACAATCCCAACTGTTTGATGATCTTTGCTAAGATGAGGTTCTTTTGTCTTCCTCTATCAACAATAAAATGCAATGAGGTCCCCTTCACCCACATCTGTGAATGAAAAATGTGCTCCCCCTCTTCAGGATCTATTGGTTCTTCTAGTTGAATTGTTGCGGTCGCGACAATAGAATTGGAGTTTGCATCGATGATCTATCTTTTACCTGTATTTTTAGAATTAGATTCAGAATCAGGGTTCGGCTCCTTGTCTTTTACCTCTGCCACCAATGGCTGTTTTGAGCAACATTCATCGGTGTTTTTCCAAGGGATTTTGTGGAAATCGCACCATTTTTCGGAGTCCTTATTTTTCTTCCCGTGACCCTTCTTTTCCTGTGGCTTGGACTGGTTTTATAGAGACTTTGTTTTATAGACGTCTTTATCATAATTTGGTTGTTTCATATTTGCATACTCGAACTCCTGTTTGTTCTGGTGCTTAAATTTTTGCTCAATTTTAACAACATATCGATAAGCAGCACCGAGTGATGAGATGTCCAGAAAATCCATTTCAGTTTGGATGTATCTGTGTAGAGCCCCACGGTATTTCAGAACCAAATGTCATTCGGAGTCTTTGATACCCAACTTGGTGCACAAGGTATGGAAGGTATTGGTGAACTTCGGAACTTCTTGGCCCCTCTCTTGCTGCAGTGTGGTCCATCTCATATACTGGTCCTCATAGTTGCCAATAGGGTAATACTATTCCTTTACTACATCCAAAAAAATATCCCAAGTGGGATCAACCCCATATATTCCATACTCTTTTGTGGAACTTTTCTCCCAGTAAGTTTCCCACCAATGTTTGACATGGGGGAGATATTTAAGGAGTGTGAAGGTGATCTTTTCCCTGTCGGAAAAATGGTGAACAGAGAAATAACCTTCTACCAGATTTAACCATTTATCTAGGGCATCTGCATTTATCTGACCTTCAAATATAGGAATATCAAAATTAAATTGTACCTTGAAAGGATAGGTGCTTCCAAAGTGGTTGTTTGATGAAGATGCACCTATTTCTATCAACATGCGTTGAATGATGTGGGAAAAAATCTCCATCATTTCGTCCTTATGTTGTGTGAGAGTTTGCTCAAGCAAAAGATTGATAGAATCTTCTGCTCCATCATTTTTATTTTCTCCCACCATGGAGGGTTTCTTGGGTGTGCAAGAGAAATTGTCTTCAAGATATATAAGCTCGAGACCCAACTTGTTATTCTTGGACCTTGTCGGGGACATGCACTGAAAAAAAACAGATCAAGAGTAGCCTGCTCTGATACCGTTGATCCAGATTATTTTTGGCATGAAATGAGAGAAGAGATATAATAAAGAAATGTACAGAGATATCTAAGATATCCAATATTATAATAGAAATGTATCAAAGATGCAACCTTAAACACATATATACAATAATACACAATTTTCTATTAATGAGCGAAAATGTACAAACACTGTAAAATATAGAGTGAGAGACTCGCTACAATGGTGGCATCTTATCTTTGAGAAGATATGTGACGGCTACTCGCATCTATGAGAATATGATTTTACAATGAGGCTCCAAAGGAATTTTGATCATAAATAAAATCCAAAACCCTAACCCCGGAAGATGAAAAGCCAACAATTTTTTGGACCCCGTTTTGGGTAGTTTGGTGTATCAACTTCCCGGGGGCGTAACTTTAGCATAC
>JASDQU010735991.1:41444-77939 GCA_032191745.1 Picea mariana | reverse complement strand
ATAAAATTCTATTCTATGGGATTTCACTCAACCATTGGATTCTAAAACCTATCAGGTTCTCCTATTCGACAATCCTATCAGAACTTTACTATTGAAGAACTTACCCCTTCGAGACTTCCCCCATCGAGAATTACCTTAGGTGCATGATTTTCACATTTTTCTAAAACCCCTCTTCCAAAAACCTTGTGGATATATGGACTATGGTATTATTTTATTATATCTCCGATTGAGATTTTACCATCGAGATGACAATATAAGACATCTCTTCATGAAATTTTCAAATCTTGAATTCCTATTGGGTTATTTAGTTATCAGATGATCTCATTATCTAATGGCTACATTCCACTTGTTACCTCCACATTCACACGGTCTCGACTCCATCATTTGTGTCCACCTAACATAACATCTGGCCATCTATGATGTGGCATGTTACATGTCATCCATGTTTCCTATCATCTACCATATCTCCCTATGTGTCTCTGACCATTCACAATGAAAAGTATTTTCTGACGTGGTATTTGGGTTTGATTCATGTCATCAAGTTTGACTTATCTCTTCCGAAACCCTTCTAAAGATCGAGACTATGGTATTATTTTATTATATCTCTGATTGATATTTTACCATTGGGATGGCAATAGAAGGCATCTATTCATGAACTTTCTAAAGACTGAAGGCCTATTGGGTTATTTTTTTATTGAATGATCTCGTTATCTAATGGCTATGTGCCACTTGTTACCTCCACATTATCATGGTATCTACTCTATCTAACTTTCCACCCATTATAACATCGATTTATCTATGATGTGGCATGTTAAATGTCATCCATGTTTCTTATCATCTACCATATCTCCTTACGTGGCTCTAACGTTTCATGATGACGGGTATTTTCTGATGTGGAATTCGAGTTTAACTTATCTCTTCAAGATTGAATATTTCCAAATGCACTTTTCCCCACAAACCTATCTGGTACGAGAATTTTGAATTAATTATTATATCATTTTAATTACAGTTTTATTATTTTAATCCTAGATTATCTTTATTGTAGGTGCGATCAAAAGTCTAAGGTGATCCTAACATGAATATATACCCTTCCTAAATCTGGATAAGAATTACATGGGGAAGGTTAAACAATATAAACTTCTCACACCCAATCCCCCCAATGCATGTGGGATAATTATTTAGAGTTCAAGATCAATGGTCGAGATCAATCCCATGAGCAGATCAATGACTATTGAGTGTCAACTTTGGGAAACCATAACTCATGATCAAGGAAGCCAAATTAGGAAAGAGAGGGATTGTTAGAAATATAATGGGGAAAATAAAAGGTTAGAAGAAGAATTTAAACTAGATCAACATAAGAAATGCCCATAAAAGTTAGGAGAAAAAGAGGCACGAATTTGATTGGAGATGGATCATGAATTGTTTCAAAATGCGTATCTCAAGTTACGGGTGGTCAAATCAAGCATGAGATAGATCGTTGGAAAGGTGGAACATTGAAGAAGATGTTAGTAAAATCATTTTTACCAGATTGACCACTGAAACACTCAGAAAAGAAGAAAATGCAACCGAGTGGAATTTCATATATTTCTAATGATGGTGACTCATATAACTCCTACAACATGAATTCGACAACTTTAAGAGTCTTCTTTAGTTCTATCCATAATGTCATATATTTATTAATAAATATGTAATAAAAATTCAAATTGTAATATAACAAAATAAATGGAGATAAAATAAAAAGTTGTAACCGAAAAAAAAAATGAGCAGTTATGGGAAATGAAGAGTCTCTCTTATTTTATAAAAGAGAATTCATTGTACGAAGGGAGATATTTTTTCCCATTGTAGCTTTGGATAGTACTATTATATCTGATTCAATAAAGAGCAGAAGGCATTTCATGATCATAAGTGTTTTGCGACTGTATATGGGACTATTCTACATGTGCGGTTGTTTCATAATTTTCTTGAATAATTTGCCATATGAACTATTTTTGCACATGTTATTTAAGATGCTTATGAATTTATGATTTATAATGGATAGGGGGATGGTGTAGTAGGTGTAAATCTGTAACTGTTTATGTTTATATCTATTTCATTATTGTTTTCATATATTTTTGTTTGTCATGAACTATTTCTACAACCAACGATATCAACTTATACTGTATCTATTTCTTATAATTTCTCTTATAGGATAGGTTAGAAATAGTTAGATTAGATAGTTTTCATTTGTTTTAATTAGATCATATTTAGAATTAATTAGAATTTTTTGGGGGGAAATTTATTGTCTTTCCCTTTTTATTCTTTTAATTCGTAATGGCATTTGGGTCCACATGCTGGTCAACATTTTCCATCCCAAACAAGAGTGAGTCTAATTGGGACTTTCCATTGGGCATTTTCCCTTACCTGCTTGAAAAGCCATTTGGAACCATCAATATATTCAATAAGATATCACGTACAAAAACTTGTTATCTAATGAAAATTTTGTTATGCAAAAAATCTTTTTCTTTTTCTTTTTATGGTTAATCATGTATGATTTAATAAAATGTCATGTACAAAAATTTACTATCGAATGAAAATTTTGTTATGCAAAAATATTTTTCTTTCTTTCTTTTAATGGTTGATGAATAAGAAAATAACAAAATCTATTTACATGCACTTAACACTCCTAAACATTAATGTGATAAATTTTGATCTAAAATTTGATTTTCCAAATGGTCAACATAAGTAATAATCGAATAAGTAAGAACTTCCTAAAGAGAGGGGGTCATGTATAACATATCTTTTTTTTTAATGTACATCAAAACATGTTGGAAATCTAGGTGTACATCAAGACGGTGAATGTAACATGTAACAAAATCAACTAATAAGTTGATCACATCATCATATTTTGTTTCTTTAGTGTGGTTGTGTTGAGCACTCAACACACCCTAAAAAATCTATGAACATTTTATTTTTTGGGTACCACTCAATCTTGTTCGTTGACTGTCTGCATGAATCAACGACCCAGAGTTTTCCTGACTCACTTGAGAAATTTGGCATCGGCGAAAGATAAAGGTGGTGAGAATCGTTTGGAAATTCAAGGTAGCTGAGTACCGACCTTCATCGGCGTCAGTCGATGAAAGCGTTTCTTTCCCACGAACAACCTCAGGAAGGATTTTGTCAAAGGTCGATCCATTCGGTTTCGACAGAAAAAAGTGTAATAATAAACACCACGCAGAGGTAAAGAGTAAACAACCGATCCCCGATCCCTACGCCAGAGTGATGTGACGCGACGAGACGTTTTACCTCCTTATGTGTTAGATACACCACATTCAAAGATGGTATTTAATTCGTAGATCACACATTAGTTACTGATTCCTGCATGAATCAAAAGGATTCATTAAACCCACCGATACAATGTATCTTCTCCCATGCCTCCGCCGTCAACTAATTAAGGTTTATTTGTAGAAATTCGAGGGTAATTTATTTTGAATTTACATTTATTACTCATATTAATTGATCGATATGACTGATAGTACCTCTCTAGTTATATCCTATTCGATTCATTGTGCATGGTCCCATTCTGCGCAACAAGAAATTCAGAACAAAAAGAAGAGTGAAGCCAACAACCCGGAAGAAAACGACCAAAGTTCAATGAGTATTAAGAAATTATCATATCAAGAATCACAGGTATGTATCTGATAATGGTTTTCATGCATTTCATTGTTACATATCCGCACCCAACGCTGCTCTATACGCATGTTCAAATGACATTTTAAATTGCAGGAACAAATGCCTTCAAAGAAGCCTTCCACCAGGAAATCCTTGAGAGCCCCTAAGCTGCAAGAATCAGAAATAGGATAAGGCTCCTCCCCATCAGTTGCGAGACAATTAGAATTCACTCCCAAGCTAGTGTCCGTCATTAAGAGAATCACCAAGGATCCCTTTGTCCAACCACCATCTTTTAGAGATATGGAGGAAAGTATTGGAGCCAAGATGGCATTTCCTCACGGGGAAGAATTTTTCAAGAAAATTAAGAAAGAATAAGCCCTCGAATATACCTTGCATAGCGATTCTGAAACAAGGAAACTCGACGATGAAGTGATCCCCAACATTCACAAAGCTTAGTTGCACATGGTGGCAAGTCGGTCTCCAATCTTTCCTTGCATCGAGCTCCTAAAGTAGATTATTGACAACACTAACACCCAAAAATGTTTTATCAATGATGATAATGACAAATGCGTTGGAGTCTTCCTGCCATCAAAGGTTTAGAGTTACTATAAGCTCAAAGATTCTGAGCTAAAGCTGAGCACATATTTGGTCTTGAGTTTCTATGTGTCACACAATACCAACAAAATCATGTCGTCTTGGTGGAGAGAAGACACAAAATTCACAAACCGGACTATTGGTTGGTATCCAACAACCAATCTCAAGGAACCATACATATATCTCGTGGCTCTACTATGCAGGTTACATGGGGAGAAAGATTTCTCCCAATTTTCATAGGCTTGGATGCCTATGGCTTTTACAGTCGCCATTTCAGGCATAGGATTCAATTGGGGTGCCATCATCTCCAAGCAGTTGAGAACCTGCATAAAACAGGCTCAGGTGCCAAAGGAGGGAGATACCCCCGCCTTCTACATGGCCTTATATCTACTGGACGTCATCTGCACCAGGAACGGTTTTGTCGGGATGAACCTGAATTGGAACTCTTTGGAGCTCGTGGTCCATGCATACTTCAAAATCCTATGGGAAAATAGGTACAAGAAATCTTATACTATTATCTGTGATTAGTTTATTTCCCACACATACTTCTTTCTCTTCAAGAAAGAATGACCTAGATTTTCAGATGAAGCAAAGAAGGTTATAACCAAAATTGGCCACTGGTATTTAGATGAATGAGAAACCTACATCAAGGTTTTCGGTGCCATAGGGGCACCCCACTTATTACCCATTTATGTTCCCGACTGGCTAGTGTTAGGGGAAATTTGTTATCAAACCATCCTGTAAGGATACAATGCAACTTTAATAAAAGACAAGAAACATGCTTTCATACTGTATGGGATTCATATCATATTCTGCATGGTCAAAGATACCGCGCATGTTAAATAACTCAGGCTAGGTCAATTGGAATTTCGGTTCCAAACTGGCCGATTTCGCAAACACGATCCCAAGGGATTGGTTCTACAACACGTGTCATAGGTATCATCCTATTGGCCCTATGTCGATGACCAGTTCGAGGATGAAATATTTACTGAGAATGCCAATAATGGAATGTGGTGGCATCTAGGAAAGCACATCCTCGAGGAACCAGGTTTAGAGCTATGAGCCACGAAGAATAGGCAACATTTCTGGAGCATGTAAGTCAAGAAATTAGCCGACACCTAGGAGGAGCAGTTGCATATGAATTGGATGAAGAAATAAGTGATCTTGAAGAAGACACTGAAGCTGCGTGAACTCACCAAAAATCCCCAGTACAAATCAGGGACCTCCCTGAAGATCAAGCTGCACGAGAAAGGGGTACGTTGTTACTTCAACAAACCGAGTTGCTAATGAAACAAATGCGAGATGACCTGTATCTTTTCATAGGACTTGCAGTCTCAACTGTTGTTCAAAGTATCCTGATGGAGTCAAATGATCCTGGGTCCACAGTCCCTGACAATGCCCATGGGTTAGGAAACCCTGAACCCACAACATCGTCAATCAATCCTTCGGAAGAAGGGACAACTCAACCAGAGACATGCCAAGTCTCATTAGAGACACAAGAACCCAATCCCTTGAGCACTCTTATACATATTTACAGCGATGAAGAGAGTCTGACACCTGCTCACGACACCTCAGTGCAAGTTCAAGAGGAAAAAGGTCCCGAGAAAACCACTTCCCCTGAGCCCGAGGTCCAAGACAACCAGGCCTTACAAATGGAAATAGGTTCTGAAGGTGGCCTCGAAACAAGAGAGTCTGACAGACAGGAAGCAGAAGAAAGACCGAGTGGGGAAACTCCACAAAAGAAAATCGAAAGTTCTATGACCAATGAGCAAGTAAGTAATGAGTCTGTACCTGATGCCTCCATTACGCCCAATATTCAAGTCCTAGACGAACGACAAGTAGAGGCCGGATCCACAAAACAGAGCGAATAAATTCGAGAATCCACTCCTCAACAAATATACACTATGGGTATCTTGAGAAACAACCTCTCATGGGGAGATCAACAGATACCAAAACCGGTAGACGAAGTAGCAGACATCTATGCGATATCCTATGATCAAAAGAGGAAGGCCATCATTCAAAGGACCACGAAAAGGCAAAGGATCACTTTGGATCAATCCATAATGGTTACCACAAAAGAGAACTTAATTAACACTGTAGACGCTTGCACGTTCGAACTCATTGGCATAGGAAAATCCCTCTTAGATGTTGCTCAGGACAGAGCCAGGAGAGATGAAAAGGAACTAGTCGACACCTGGGAGGAGCTCAAACATTTGTGCCATCTTGTCAAATACTATAAAGGAGCTACACAAACCACCGTGTATCTGAAGGAAGAGTTCAATGAAGTTTATAATGTGTTCAAGAAGGAAAGGAACTTGTTAACTGAGAACATAGTCGAGTTCTAGGAGGATACTCACATGGCACTCGTGACATGAAAAGAGATGGAAAGGTGGCATGAAAAGGCACAACAAGCGGTAGAGAGACTCGAATACATTGAGGTGGTTCAACAGGGTTGAGAAAAGGAAAATCATGGCATTCGGTTGGTTGACAAAAGTAGTCTCCACCGCATGAAGAAATCCATCGAATACTGGGTGAAGATGACCTGGGACCCACACCGAGAAATCCAAAAGAAATTGGCCAAGTCCCAAAAAAACTAGGGTAAAATTAATAAAGTAATGAAAGATGTCCGTCTCCCTGAATTCGGCACCCCCAATGAATTCACTAACCTGAGCAATGTGTTCAATACGCACTCCATACAAGACTTGCTTTGGGCCTAAGAGTGCGCAAAGGTCACCGATGCAAAGCCAGGGAAAGTGCAACAATTTGCGGGACACCTGATCAGAGCTTGATCCATGTTTCAACAACTAAACTCCAGTTTGGTAAAATACCGAAAGCATGCAGTAGATATCAGAGGAGTATATGCTACCCCTATGGAACAAAATAGGTTCCCATGGGATCAAACCTATGAAGATCTGTTTATTAGCTGGTCTAAATATGAAAGAAGTCACCCTTTTCAAGAGACATCTCAGGTGGATTGTTGAAAGAAACTGTTGGATGATCATGCCACATGGCAATTTTTGTTTGGCCTGAATTGTATTTAGCCATTAATTACAGTTGAATTTTATATTATAAAAAGAGACATCGACTGATTAACTAGGGGTCGATGGTTGCTGTAAGAAATATTTCTTTTTGTGTTTGTTGATAATTATTTTGAGACTCCTATGAATTGAGAAGTCCTTCTGGAACAAAGACAAGCTATTTTCATCAGATGTGTGTGATTGGAGTTGGAGAAGAATTACTTCCTATCATGTTCCAAGAATGATGCAGTAAACGAGTAAGAGAAATCGATTCTGTTGTCAAGTTATCTAGTGCAATGTTTTGGTGTTCTTTGCTTTAATGATGAAGATAAATCGTTGTGTTGTTATGTAATGAATGTTATAGTAGATGAATTATTTTGCTTGCCATGATATGGGTTACATATGTGTTTTTTCTTTCTGTTAGTTATATTCTCAGGCAGTAATTGGATGCTCATTTGGTTAATGTATTATTACTAGGCCTTTTGGTATAGAATTACTGTCTGCATGTTTGAGCAGCGGGTTATCCCAAGCTCAGCACCTTCCTAGTAGTTGAAATTCAATCCTGTTGCTTGTCAAGTTGGCTTATGCTAGCTTGCATCTCTCAAACCATCCCCACTCAAGAGAAAACATAGAAAAGAACAGTCCTACTTGAAGGGAGAACCTTCATAAGAAATACACAAAGCCCATCGATAAATTGGCCAGATTGTAAGATCTGGAGAACCATTCCATCTCAAACGATGCAGAGTATAATTGGGCCTTGGTGGCAGGTTTGGTTCCTGCAATTGAATCAAAGTGATTTAAGACCCATCAGCATAATTGGCGCTAGAAGGAGGGTCTGAGAATGAATGGTTGAAATATATAACTTGTATAAAATTTCGAACAGTCTACAGATTCATAACGGTCAACATGCATGGCTAGTCATCCAACAGAGAGCCCATGCTTATTGAGTACTCCCGAAATAGGTAAATCACCCAAGTCTAAGGAAGAACCTTTTCACCCTGAAATACGTTACGCCCTCCCTCACGAGGAAGTGAATCAATTTAGGAGAATCACCAGAGCCTACGCCTGACAAATCGACGTGTTATCCTTAATTCCCATCCTCCCTTGGAGAAAACAACAAAGCAGACCGGTGGTTATCACTCTCGACGAAGTTTTAGTACACGGTGTTGAATATTTAATAGACTTCACGATCACCGAAATCCAAGAACCTCTTGATATCATCCCTGAAACGCCAGCCGGCGACATCCCCAAGCTTGATGAATTTTTGGAAGAAGAAGAGCTTGACTCTGACTCTGAAGATATGGAAGGGAAAAGTAGTCATGGGGAGGAAAGAGAAGTTCCACTTCAAGACAACCAGCCTTGGTTGGCCATAGACATCGTGGCCATCCCCAGACGAGTACACAATCTTCCCCGACACTCGAAAAAGTTGCTCCCAAAGTACGACCCTGAAACTTCAGGCTTGCCTAAAGATCATATCAAGAAATTCATACTTGCGATCAGACTTATGAACGTTCAACATGAAGATGTAGTATGTAGAATTTTTCTTTACACGTTTGAAAAGTCTGCTTCCACGTGGTATTTTAATTTGCCGATAGGATCTATAACTAGTTGGACTAAATTCCAAAAGGATTTTCTAGACAAATTTGTGAAAGAAACTACTACAAGAGCCCTAATGGCTGAGTTGTTCGTAGGCACCATGACCCCCAAAATAAAGGGTCAAGGATTTCAATCAAATATTCATGACCATCTAAAACAAGTTCCAGTCCGCGACGAAACCCACTCAGGAATTGCAGATTGAGGTTTATGCCAATGCGCTTCCGACTTCTATTTCCATGTTCATTAAAAGAGATGCCAATCAAACCCTCATGAAGAATTTTGAAGAGGCCAAGACGATATAATTTCAGATGAAAGGATGTAAAGAAGGCCAAGCCTCTCTAGTAATAAAATAAAGTCAACCCCCTCTTAGGAGAGGAATCCTTTTGACTAGGCCATCGGGGAAACCGGCTGAACAGACTCCTAATAAAGGTAATGGAGATATAGAATATCTGCAGCGCATGGTCAAGAAACTATCAAATGAGATTATAGACATGAAAATAAGCACAGGGGAAGGAAACCAAGGCCAAAGACCCTATAATCCTTTCTTTAAAAGAAACCATCCTTTCAAAGCAATTGAGCCTCCCCTATCCAACCTAAACATTGACCTAGGGAATGTTGTGTCTGATTCTTTCTGCACCTATCACCAGGAGAACCACTCTAAAAGAGAATGCCCTCAATGGGTCCATGCCATGAATTTAATGGCCAATCATTTTTTGGACGAAGTCTCATTGACCGAACAATCAAGCAGTTTGGCTATTAATATTGCCGATCAAGAAGAAGCTGACCCACCACGAGACACAACCATGTTGATATGGGATCCCAACATGATCGCATCTTCGGATGATTTGTTTGGGTCTCTAGAACAACCCACAAAAGTTTCGGTAGTGTAGACGCATAGTAAAGATCAACCTGGCTAAAAAAATGTCGATGTCGCCTGGGCCCCGCAAAGTAAGTTAACTCCTGATCGCCCAAAAATACCTTTCTCTCCTAGCGAAAATCCTATAAGAATTCATACCAAGGAATTTCCCAAGCTAGATTACAACGTAGTCAAAGATTTGAAAAAGATGAAGAATAATATATCAGTTATGGATATATGTAGGATTCCTCAGCAGAAAGATTTTATGTTGCAAGCTCTGAGCTCGGTAGAAGACCCGACTACAAGAAACAACCAGAAGAAGGATCTATCCTCAACATATTTGGCAAGCAAGCCAACCATAAATACCTACTTAGAAGGCAGGAAGGAGAAGCCTTTTGTACCACCTTTCCTTTTAATTTTCAAAGTTTTTAACAGGAATCTTCACAATTGCTTGGTAGATTCTGGGGCATCCTCTAATGTAATTCCCTTGGCCATTTGTAATAAACTGGGTGCTATCCCTCTCAAAAGTGATAAGCATGTCATACAACTGGACATAACCCAAGTCAAATTTATGGGAGAACTCAAAGATGTAATGATCAGGATAGCAACACATCCTAATTTCGTGCAAATAATTGACATCATTGTAGTAGATATCCCAGAGGCATATGGACTACTGCTGAGTCGTGACTGGTCTAAGAAGCTGAATGGGTATTTTAGTATGGAATGGGAACACATTTGGTTACCACTAAAGGGATACAAGAGCATGATCAGAATCGATAGAGAAAGATATTTGAAGCATACGATCACCGACTTAGAAACCCCAAATGAACCCGCGTCTACCAATTTCCCGGTATTGGGCAATTACTCCTGTGATTCCCACTTCGGGGACTTTGCTCCTCTAATGTCCACTATTCCTCTTACCCAAAACTCCAAAATAATATTTCAAGAGGAACTGCCGACACCAATAGAGAACACTCACTTTTGCCAAAATCCCACAATTGAGCTTATGGGACGAGAGATCAGTAAGCAAGAAATCAGTATAGAACGAAGAAAGGGCAATTACCTTCCACAGATTTGGACCCTTTGCTTTGATGGATCTAAATCACAAGAAGGGTCAGGAGCAGGGTGTATCCTTATCAATCCTAAAGGATGATGTTATTTCCTATCCTGCAGGCTAGAATTCGAATGTACCAAAATCATTGCCAAGTATGAAGCTCTAGTGTAAGGATTAAAGAAAGCCATAGATCTGGGTGTCAAGGAATTGAAGGTTTTTGGGGATTCTGAGATCATTGTTAGACAAGTAAGGAATACTATTCATTGTAATTCACCTCATCTTAAGAACTACCAGCAGGAGGTGCATAGGCTAATAGAGTGCTTTGACACTTTCAATATTACCGCAATCCCAAGAGCAAAGACGTTCTTTCTGACTCTTTGGCCACAACTGCTTCCCGACTGTCTCCTTTAGAAGATTATGAAGCCTCCTGATTCACTGTGGAGATGATCTACAAACCGTCGGTGCCAAACAATATTTCCAATTGGAAAGTCTTTGAAGGTGACGAGAAAATCATAAACTTCTTGACCAACCAAGACAATTTCAAAGACCAAGCCATAGATGATGAAGAATTCCGAGAGAAAACAAATGAAACTAATCCCCAAACAGGACAATATGTTGGAAAGTTGAAGGCTCACACAATCCCAAAGGGGATAGCTAATCTAGAGAGTCTGTTTGATCTAAAAGATCGTTTTAAAGGACCTAAAAATGCGAAGATTGGTATCTCTTGCCCCCTTCATGAAACTATGAATCTTGGGACTCTAGAGAACCCCAAGAATGTTAATCTTGGAAAAACTATGTCTAAGGAAGAGAGGAAAGCCTACCTCAAATTATTCAAACAATACCAGGATGTCTTCGCATGTTCCTACAAAGAGCTAAAAACGTACGACACCCGTATTATTCAACACACCATCCCGTTGAAACTCGAAATGAAAACTTTCCAGCAAAAGCTTCGAAAATATCACCCATCCCTGGAACCCCTCATGTATCAGGAATTGAGGAAGCTTCTAGATGTGAAGATAATTTTCTAGGTTAGGCATTCTTCTTGGGTGGAAAATCTTGTCCCAGTACGGAAAAAATCAGGAGAAATCCAACTTTGCATAGATTTTCGGAACCTCAACAGAGCTTCAGAAAAGGACAATTATCCAGTCCCGCCGATGGAGCAACTCCTGCAGACTGTGTTGGGCTCGGAGATTTTTTCCTTACTAGACAGTTTCTCTGGCTACAACCAAATGTTGGTTTCAGAGGAAGACTATTTAAAAACCACCTTCCGAACCAAATGGGGAACCTTCGCTTATAAACGCATGCCTTTTGGGTTAATCAATGAAGGAGCAACCTTCCAAAGGGCCATGGACATGGCTTTTGGGGGGCTTATCAATAGGTGCATCATAGTA
Source organism: Picea mariana (assembly GCA_032191745.1). Taxonomy (NCBI): domain Eukaryota; kingdom Viridiplantae; phylum Streptophyta; class Pinopsida; order Pinales; family Pinaceae; genus Picea; species Picea mariana. Next base: position 65,783 of record JASDQU010735991.1, on the reverse strand, counting down.
TATTTAGACGACGTAACAGTTTATTCGAAGAATAGGGAAGAACACATACAACACTTAACTCAGATTTTCGAAAGGTGCCGAAAATACGGTATATCGCTAAATCCTAAGAAAACCATCTTTGATGTCGAGCAGGGTAAGCTCTTAGGTCACATTATATCTCAAGCAAGTATCTGCATAGATATGGAATGAATTAAGGCCATATCTCAACTCCCGCTACCCCATAACAAGAAATCCATGCAGTCCTTTTTCGGGCAAATCAACTTTGTGAGGAAATTCACACTCGATTTAGCCGAAATTATCAAACCCTTGCAAAAGATGATTCACAAGGATGCCGATTTCAAGTGGGATGATGAGAAAAAATACGCTTTCAACAATATCAAAGCTTCCATACCCCAGGCTCCAGTGCTGTGAAGTTTCGATTTTAATAGAGACTTTTCCCTTTATACTTTTCCTTCTGACCAATCGCTAGCGACAGTTTTGACCCAGAAAGATGATGACAACAACGAATCCCCAATGTCCTTTATGAGTACTAATATTGAAGAAGACGAGATCAATTATCCTACCATAGATAAACAAGCCTACAGGGTCTACAAGGTAGTAAATCATTTTAGGTCCTACATTCTCAAAAATCCCACCAAGGTGATTGTGCCGCACCCTGTGGTCCGATCCCTATTTACCCAACAAGAAATGGGGAAAAGAAGGGGGAATTGGATGGCAGTAGTCCAGGAATTTGATCTAGATATAAAACCTGCCAAACTAGTAAAAGGACAAGGTCTGTGTAAGCTCGCAGCTAAAGCCCAGGATCAAGCAAATGAAGATTCCAGGTGGGAAAATGAAATGTCACTATGGTGCAACGAAGTAGCATACATCTCCCCAAGACAAGACTCATGGTACAAGGATTTGACTTATCTTTTTCATCACGGGGCTTGTCTTGAGAACCTAAACCCTAAGGAAAGGAGAGCCCTAAGATTGAAATCTGCACAATATCGTCTTATAAATTCGATACTCTTCCGGATCAACTATGATGGGGTATTATTGAGATGTCTCGAATGAGAAGACGCTGACAAGGTGCTGACAGAGCTCTATGACGGTCCCGCCAGAGGACACTTTGTAGGAAACACTACCGCCCATAAGATTCTGATAGTTGTCTATTACTGGCCCACCTTGTTTAAATATGCTCACACTCATGCTAGGAACTATAAGACTTGTCAATTAAGTGCCAGAAAAGAGAAAAGGGCAGCAATCCCACTTCAGCCCATGACTGTCTCCAGGCCTTTTGAGCAGTGGGGGTTGGATATCATAGGAGAAATTACTCCTAGTTCTTCAAAATTCCACAAGTACATTCTTACTACTACTGACTATTTCACCAGATGGGTAGAGGCCATTCCTCTAACTCATGTAAATGAGAAGGTAGTAATCCAATTTATAGAACAACAATTGATCACAAGGTTTGGCGTCCCCTATGTTATGGTCTTTGATAATGAAGTCTACTTTTCTTCTACCCTATTGACTGAGTTTTCTCTGTATAAAGGAATTATAATCAAGTACTCTGCAAATTACTACCCGTAGGGAAACGGTGTGGCAGAATCGACTAATAAAAACCTGGTAAGGATACTAAAAAAGACGGTTATAGATAACCATAGAAATTGGCATAATCAACTTCATAATGCCCTATGGACCGATAGGGTCACACCCAAAGAAGCCATAGGAAATTCCACATACTTCTTAGTCTATGGGAAAGAATCTATCCTGCCGAATGGGCTCTATCTGCCATCTCTTCAATTGGCCCAAGACTCCCAGGAAGAACCCTCGTCGGCCATGCAACAAAGAATTGACACTCTTCTCATGTTGGAGGAGGAGAGAGAAAAGGCTAAGTCAAAATTCCTAGCTCACCAAAAGATAGTGAAACAATGGTTTGATAAGAATAAGGCTAAAGAAAGGATCTTTGAGGTAGGAGACTTAGTGCTTAAGTGGGACAAAGCAAACAAACCTAATGGAAAACACTCTAAGTTTCAAAGCCTATGGCTTGGACCTTTCCAAGTAGCTGAGAGAATCAGGGCAGGTACCTATTGATTGAAAAACCTGAGGGGGGAACTTGATGCCCTCCCAGTAAATGGCCAAGCCCTAAAACGATACTTTATTGAATTATATATATATATATATATATGTAGATATGAATAAATTGTGTGTGGGAAGCAAAGAGGAATCAGAGATTTTGCATTCGCCCAGTGAATCACCATTTGTTGAGCACTCAACACACCCTAAAAAATCTATGAACATTTTCTTTTTTGGGTACCACTCAATGTTCTTTGTCGACTGTCTCCACGAATCGACGACTCAGAGTTTCCCCGACTCACTTGAGAAATTCGACATCAACGAAAGATAAAGGTGTTGAGAATCGTTTGGAAAGTCAAGGTAGTCGAGTATCGACCTTCATCGACGTCAGCCAATGAAAGCGTTTCTTTCCCACGAAAAACCTCAGGAAGGATTTCGCCGAAGGCCGATCCATTCGGTTTCGGAAGAAAAAAGTGTAATAATAAACACCATGCAGAGGTAAGGAGTAAACAACCGATCCCCGATCCCTATGCTGGAGTGATGTGACGCGATGAGACGTTTTACCTCCTTATGTTTCAGATACACCACATTCAAAGCTGGTAGTTAATTCATAGATCGCACATTAGTTACTAATTCGTGCATGAATCAAAAGGATTCATTAAACCCACCGATACAATGTATCTTCTCCTGTGCCTCCGCCGTCAACTAGTTAAGGTTTATTTGCAGAAATTCGAGGGTAATTTATTTTGAATTTACATTTATTACTCATATTAACTGATCGATATGACTGATAGTACCTCTCTAGTTATATCCTGTTCAAGTCATTATGCATGGTTCCATTCTACGCAGCAATAAATTTAGAACAAACAGAAGAGTGAATCCAACAACCTGGAAGAAAACGCCCAAAGTTCAATGAGTATTAAGCAATTATCATAGAAAGTGTCACAGGGATGTATCTGCTAATGGTTTTCATGCATTTCATTATTACATGTCCGCACCCAACACTGCTCTGTACGCATGTTCAAATGACATTTTAAATTGCAGGAACAAATGCCTCCGAAGAAGCCTTCCACCAGGAAATCCCCGAGATCCCCTAAGCTGCAAGAATCAAAAGTGGGAGAAGGCTCCTCCCCATCAGTTGTGAGACAATTAGAATTCTCTCCTAAGCCAATGTCCATCATTAAGAGAATCACCAAGGATCCCTTTGTCCAGCCCCCAACTTTCGTATATACAGAGGTAAGTATTGGAGCCAAGATGGCATTCCTTCACTGGAAAGAAGTTTTCAAGAAAATAAAGAAAGAAGAACCCCTTGAATATACCCTCCATAGAAATCTTGAAACAAGAAAACTCGACGACGAAGTCCTCCCCAACATTCGCAAAGCTTATCTGCACATGGTGGCAAGCCAGTCTCCAGTCTTTCCTTTCACCGAGCTCTTGAAGTGGATTATTGACCACACTGACGCCCAAAAATGTTTGATCAATGATGACAACGACAAATGCATTGGAGTCTTCCTGCCATCAGAGGTTCAGAGTTACTATAAGCTCAAAGATTTCGAGCTAAAGTTGAGCACTGATTTCATCTTGAATTTCTATGTGTCACACGATACCAACAAAATCATGTCATCTTGGTGGAGAGAAGACAAAAAATTCACAAACCGGACTGTTGGCTGGTGTCAAAAAACCAATCTCAGGGAACCATACATACATCTCATGGCTCTACTTTGCAGGTTACATGGGGAGAAAGACTGCTCCCGATTTTCAGAGGCTTGGATGCCTCTAGCTTTTATAGTCACCATTTCAGGCACAGGCTTCAATTGAGGTGCCATCATCTCCAAGCAGTTGAGAACCTGCATAAAACAGGCTCAGGTGCCAAAGGAGGGAGATACCCCCACCTTCTACATGGCCTCGTATCTACTGGACGTCATCTGCACCAGGAATGCTTTCGTCGGGATGAACCTGAATGGGAACTCTTCAGAGCTCGCAATCCATGTATACTTCATCATGCTATGGGAGAATAGGTGCAAGAAACCCTATACTGTTATCTGTGATCAGTTTATTGCATGCACATACTTCTTGCTCTCCAGGAAAGAATGCCCTATATTGTCATATGAAACAAAGAAGGTTATAACCAAAATTGGCCACTAGTATTTAGATGAATGAGAAACCTACATCAGGGTTTTCGGCGCCACAGGGGTACCCAAATTATTACCCATTTATGTTCCCGACCGGCTAGTGTTAGGGGAAATTTGCTATCAAACCATCCTGCAAGGATAAAATGCAACTTTAGTAAACAACAAGAAGCGGGCTTTCATACCGTATGGGTTTCATATTGGATTCAGCATGGTCAAAGATACCACACATCCTAAACAACTCGGGCTAGGTCAATTGGAATTTTGGTTCCAAACTAGCCGATTTCGCAAACACGATCCCAAGGGATTAGTTCTATAGCACACGTCACAGGTATCATCCTGTTGGCCCTATGCCCATGACCAGTTCGAGGATGAAATATTTACTAAGAATGCCCAAGACTGGAATGTGGTGGCGTCTAGGAAAGTTGATGCTCGAGGAACTAGGTTTAGAGCTATGATCCACGAAGAACAGGAAACATTTCTGGAGAAGGCAGTTCAAGAAATTAGCCGACACCCAGGAGGAGCAGTTGCATATAAATTGGATGAAGAAATAAGTGATCTTGAAGAAGACATTGAATTTGTGGGAACTCACCAAGAATCCCCCGTACAAATCAGGGACCTCTCGGAAGATCAAACTGCACGAGAAAGGGGTACGTTGTTACTTCAACAAACCAAGTTGCTAATGAAACCGATGCGAAATGACCCGTATATTTTCATAGGACCTGTAGTCTCAACTACTGTTCAAAGTATCTCGACGGAGTCAAATGATCTTGGGTCCACAGTCCCCAACAATTCCCATGGGTTAGGCAACCCTGAACCTGCAATCGTCGATCGATCCTTCGAAAGAAGGGACAACTCAACTAGAGACAGGCCAGGTTTCGATAGAGACACAAGTGCCCAATCCCTTGAGCACTCTTATACATATTTACAACAAGGATGAGAGTCTGGAACCCACTCACAACACCCCGGTGCGAGTTCAAGAGGGAAAAGGTCCCGAGAAAACCACTTCCCCTAAGCCCGAGGTCCAAGACAAGCAGGCATTACAAATGGAAATAGGGTTCGAAGGTGGCCTCGACACAAGAGAGTCTGACAGACAGGAAGCAGAAGCAAGACCGAGTGGAAAAACTCCACAAAAGAAAATCAATAGTTCTATGACCGACGAGCAAGTAAGCAACGAGTTTATTCCCAATGCCTCCATTACGCCCAATATTCAAGTCCCAGATGAACAACTAGTAGAGGTCGGATCCACAAAATAGAGTGAAGAAATTCGAGAACCCACTCCTGAGAAAATATACACCGCGGGTAGCTTGAGAAACAACCGCTAATGGGGAGATCAACAGATACTAGAACCGGTAGACGAAGTAGCAGACATCTATGCAATCTCCTACGATCAGAAGAGGAAGGCCATCATTCAAAGGACCGCGAAAAGGCGAAGGATCACTTTGGATCAATCAATCGTGGTTACCATAGAAGAGAACTTAATCATCACTACAGACACTCGCACGTCTGAACTGATCGGCGTAGGAAAATCCCTCTCAGATGTCGCTCAAGACAGAGCTAGAAAGATGAAAAGGAACTAGCCGACACCCGGGAGGAGCTCGAACAACTGTGCCATCTTGTCAAATACTATAAAGGAGCTACACAGACCACCATATATTTGAAGGAAGCGTTCAACGGAGTTTATAACGAGTTCAAGAAGGAAAGGCACCTATTAACCAAGAACATAGTCGAGTTCCAGGAGGATGCTCTCATGGCACTCGCAACATGAAAAGAGATGGAAAGGTGGCATGAAAAGGCACATCAAGCGGTAGAGAGTCTCAAATACATTGAGGCGGTTCTGGAGGGTCGAGAAAAGGATAATCATGGAATTCGGCTAGTTGGAAAAAGTAGTCTCGAGCGGATCAAGAAATCTGTCGAATACTGGGCGAATATTACCCGAGACCCACACCAAGAAATCCAAAAGAAATGGGCGAAGTGCCAGAAACATTGGGGTAAAATTAATAAAGTAATGAGAGATGTCGGTCTCCTCGAATTCGGCACCCCCAATGAATTCACTAACCTGAGCAATGTGTTCAAGATGCACTCCATACAAGAATCTCTTTGGGCCAAAGAGTGCGCAAAGGTCACCGATGCAAATCCAGGGCAAGTGCAACAATTCGCGGGACACCTGATCAGAGCTCGAGCCATGCTGCAATAGCTGAACTCCAGTTTGGTAAAGTATCGAATGCATGTAGTAGATATCAGAGGAGTATATGCTACCCCTATGGAACAACACAGGTTCCCATGGGCTCAAACCTGTGAAGATCTGTTTATCAGCTGGTCTGAATATGAAAGAAGTCACCCTTTTCAAGAGACATCTTAGGTGGACTGTTGAAAGAAACTGTTGGATGATCGCGCCACATGGAAATTTTTGTTTGGCCTGAATTGTATTTAGCTGTTAATTACAGTTGAATTTTATATTATAAATAGATACATCGATCGATTAATTAGGGGTCGATGGTTGTTGTAAGAACTATTTCTTTTTGGGTTTGTTGATAATTATTTTGAGACTGCTATGAATTGAGAAGTCCTTATGGACCAAAGAAAAGCTATTTTAATCAGATGTATGTGATTGGAGTTGGAGAAGAATTACTTTCTATCCTGTTCCAAGAATGATGCAGTAAATGATAATATGTGTTTTCTCTTTCTGTTAGTTAGATTCTCAGGCAGTAATTGGATGCCCATTTGGTTAATGTATTATTGCTAGGCCCTTTGGTATAGAATTACTATCTGCATGTTTGAGCAGTGTGTTATCCCAAGCTCAGCCCCTTCTCAGTAGTTGAAATTCAATCCTGTTGCTTGTCAAGTTGGCTTATGCTGTCTTGAATCTCTCAAACTAGCCCCACTCAAGAGAAAATACAGAAAAGAACAGTCCTACCTGAAGGGAGAACCTTCACAAGAAAAACACAAAGCCCATCGATAAATTGGTCGGATCTCAAGATCTGGAGAACCATTCCATCTCAAACTCTGTAGAGTCTAATTGGGCCTCGGTGGCGGGTTTGGTTACTGATGTTGAATCAAAGGGATTTAAGACTCATCAACAGGTTGGACTAATGAAAATGTCACTAGAATGTGAAAAATCGAGAGATGGTGAGTAAAGGGACCAAGCTGTAAAGGATATTTCCTTGTTCGATGATTTTCCCCATCGAAGAATCGAATGTGGTAGGAAAATTTTGTCAACATATGGAAAACATTCAAGTGAGGGTAAGATATAAACCAAAATTAGAACACATTGTACTAAAGAAAAATGTAAACTATTATACAATCATTTATATATTTGTTATCAAGCATAGAAGTTTTTCAAGTAAATCCCATTAATTATCTCTTTGAGGGGTTTTTATTGATAATCACTGAGTTCGCATTTCCCATTTATCAAAATGGAATTTAAAGCTTCAAATTTGTTGGGACCAATAATTTCCTACAGTTTTTGTTTTAGAGAAAAGTAGATGCACATAGGTCTAGCTCCAAATAAATTCACTCATACACCTGTCAAAGGTAGTGACACATGTATTTATGTGGTTAAAAATCCTTGAAGAGAGAAAACAGTCCATGACACTAAATAAAACCCATTAACATAAATAATAATTTACATGAGAATGCCTCACATCGATCATCAAAAAATGATCCTTTGTTCCCTTTAAATGGAGATCATGGACTAATATAATGCCAAGCCACACTTCATGTTGTACTATGTTGTAATTGATTTCAAAGGATTGATGTCAAAGGGTTGATGTCAAGTATTTTCATAGTGATGTGTTTGTATCAATGACATATTGATTATTGGTTATATTGCCATTGATGTAATTATTGTCAAAGGGTTGATGTCAAGTGGTGTCATAATGACATGTTGATATTAAATGGAGTTATATCATTGATGACATGTCATGGTTGATAGGAAGAACCAAATGGATAAACTCCAAAGGGGTCCCCTTATGGTGAAATTCCTCACGAGAAGACGCTCTTGGATAACGTTCTCAAAGTGGTCCCCTTATGGTGAAATCCCTCACGGGAAGATGCTCTTGGATAAAGTTCTCAAAGTGGTCCCCTTATGGTGAAATCACTCACGGGAAGACACTTTGTGAAGTCCAAATGGTTAGGTGGTTGAGTATCCCAACAATGTGTTTAGGGAACCCAAGTTTTATTAAGTAATAATGCAATGAAGATCATTGAATTTGCAAAATAAATTATTCCATATGGATAGTATATGTTATGTCATTTCCGGTGATATGTGAAACATCACATAACTCCTCATGGTTAGAGATTTATGACCATGTGAAGTTGAAGAACCTTCATGAGTTATCTAGAAGCCCCTAGAAGTTCAAGGAAATCAAATTATTCTAGAAGCTCCTATAAGAAGTTGACTAGTCAAAGTGGTTAGTCATGGGTTAAGTGGTTGAAACAAGAAAACAATTGAAAATAAATTAGTTGCAACTAGAAGTGGAGAGTTTACTATGTGTGGATAAAGTGGTTAACTGGACAAAGTGGTCAAGTATACAAAGTGGCTAAGTGGAAATTTGGTTAAGTGGACAAAGTGGTTAAGTGGATACTTCTAGAGGAAGCGACTTGGAGAGTATAAATAAGAGAGCAAGGGTCTCCCATTAGCATTCTCTTGAGCATTTTGAATATCTACAAGTGAATGAGGTAACCAAAGGATATATAAGGTGAATTTCATAGGGAAGGTGAAGTAAAGAAGGCAAAAATTCAAGGGAGGAAAAAGTCTTTTGATGATGCTTTCTAAGGTATGATATTTACAGGTCATCTCACCAATTTTTGCAATAATTTTTTTTATAGAATGATTTAGATAGTGAAATATGGAGGATTTTGAGACAACATATATGCAATTAACTTTGATAACAATTTCATCTTGTGGGTTGTCGTAGTTTGGGAGTTACACTCTGTGGAAGATAAGGTTTGTGGTTAGTCTTGAAACTAGTCTAAAACAAGTGTTCTGGGTAAAAACATCATAAATTCTTCATAACAGATCCAAATCCAGTGAGACCAAATGAATTGGTTATAGTAAATTATGTAGTATGTTGTGTACCATTTTCATATCCATGCAAAAAATATTCCATGTGTGGAATGCTCTAAAAGTTCTCTCTCTAGAATAAGCTAGAATTCAACAAGGTTTTCCATTTTTGCTATAACTCCTTTTCTGGAAGGTTTCAAGTAGTGAAACTTGGAGGATTTGTAGAGATGAAACTGAATAATATTGTGTATAATTTTTAGACCTTTATTAATTACAAGTACATATTTATTCTTGTTGCAAGTTAGGGTTGTTGACTAATTCAAAATTAGTTATGTGAGACTAAAGTAAAGTTTGATGAAAATGCTAGTCTCTTGTTGTTGAAGTTAAGGAAGGTTTGCAGGTCTGTGATCACATACAACAGGTCTATTTATATTCATGTTTTGATGGTTACATTTTGTCATAACATGGTACATGCTTGAGGCTATATAACAGTGAGGTTTGACACATGGTCTTGTGTAAGGGTTTATGATATTTGGTGGAGAGTATGGTGTATTGCTAGAGGTATCTTGTGGGTTAACTTAGTGATATTTTTCATATGGTTGAGAGTTGACTTGATGATTGATCTTTGTGAGTAGATCATATTTGGATGATGAGATTGATGAGACAGATTGTGCATAGTTGATGCACTTTTGTTGGTATAGATCGTTGATACAGTTTGACAGATTGATTTCTGTCTACAAGCTGGGTCTTTTACTTGAGGGTTGGATTCCTCAAATATCGGTTGGTGCTGAGATACGTAGGCTGGGTCTTGAATTGAGAGTTGGTGCTCTCTTGGAGTTGGTAATCTATTTCAATTGGTGTTGATAAAACCCAAGGATTGTAGTCCGTAATACAAAAGAAACTTATACATATATCTGGTGTTCCTTGTGTTCTTTATTGTGATGGTGCATAGCTCTGTATTGATAATGTATGTCATTGAGATATATTTTTATATGCAAGCATCTAAGTATGAATGAAAGTAATAAGTAATGATGTTGTGAATGGTGATTGCTAACTAAAGTTTTGTGAGAAGTGTAAAATAGCCCTCACACTATGTAACGACCCCACCGTTACTCCAACCAAAAGATGTAAGATTTTATTTTATTTTATTTTTTATAACTAAATAATTCCCCCCTGGATTTGAACTTCTGACCTCCCAAGAGGAAACACAAGTTCCTAACCATTAAACTTGCTCAGCTAGACCAGCTGCGCATAAATCCACTTGCGCCTAAAATCCAAATGCACATAAAAATACAAATTCTCATAAAATCCAGTTGCGCATATAATCCAAATGCGCATAAAATCTAGCTGCGCATAAATTCCAAATGCGCATAAAAATCCAAATGCACATAAAATCCAGCTACGCATAAAATCCAAATGCGCTTAAAATCTAGTTGCACAAATAATCCAAATGTACATAAAAATCCAAATGTGCATAAAATCCAGTTGCGCATAAATTCCAATTGCGCATGAAATCCAGTTGCGCATGAAATCCAGTTGCGCATATAATCCACTTGCGCATAAGTCTAAAACCTATAACTCTATTTATGACACATAAATCCATAAGCGCAAGCATTCTATTGAAATCTCAACTATTCAACTGCGCAAGGTAAACATCAAACACCATCAACTACGCTTTTCTTAACTTCTTCAATTTAAAAGAAAAAAAACCATAAACCCTTGAATGTAACAATTTATGGTCTAATTTATTGTTTATACTAAAATAAGAGTAGCTAATCAATAAGAAGATTCCCACCCTTACTCGAGGAATAGTCCTTCCCTACTTTCTAATTTTTGAAATGCACAACCACTTATAACATTCATGAAGAATAAAAATATCTTCTCAATAATAAATTATCATTAATAATCTAAATACATATACATAGATTACATTAATATTATAGTATCTGCTTTATATAACATTTAATTCATTATCACCAGCAAATATAATAACTACAGTCATTCCACATGATCCTTAAGTTAGCGCCTGTTTAAATACAATATAAAAACTATTATAAGGAAAATATATCAACTATTATAAACAATATAAAAAATATTTTAAAACAATATAAATTATTATAAGCAGTTATAATTACTCCAGTCATTCCATATGAACTTTGAATTATGCCCTGATAAAACAATATAAAACTAATAAAAAGCAATTACAATCATACAACCATTTCCACCCGTTCTTAGCTTACTGCCCTATTCTAAAATCAATTAAAAACTATTATAAAGCAGATTCAATTACTGCTTCCATTTCCACAACGCGCCAACGTTCGAATTGTACTAGCTGAAGAGTAGGAATTCTCCTTGTTAGTAGCTTTGTTTGAAAACTTAAAACTCGGCCAAGGATAGAGGAGTGAGATTTGGGAGTTGGCAGAAGTTTACGAAGAATATAGTAGCAACAATTCTTTTGAGTGGGTTTAATAGTTAAGAATATATGTTTCCTTTTAAGAGGTTACAAGTTCAAATTCAAAAGGGATAGGATATGTATACAGAGGTAGAAGGCTATTGAGCTCGAAAGAAGATTGTCCAACGAGAAGAAACGCTTCAAAAGATGAAGAAACAAGATGAGGAAACACATGCGAGGGAAAGCTCCATGAGAGTTTCGACCTGGGTGCAAAATAACTGTCACGGACGCGCGGGACATCTCTCAAGAAGGCTAGGCGTTCCGAATTGGGTGGGAGAAGGTGAAACTAAGCAAAGAGCTCCAGCCAACTATCGAAACATCACAAATCTGCAACTGAGATTTTAATTCGAAGCTATATACTATGCAACTAAATTATAATTTGAAGGTCTCCCAGATACAAAGGAAATCAATAAGATTCCAATGGCTGCTCTTCGTTAAAGTTAATTACTCGAAAGAAAAACCTTCAATGCACCATAGAAGCAGGTTGTTTTACCAGGTTGGGGTCTCGACATATGCATTAATTAAATTTTTATTGAAAAGGGACAATCGTTCTCCCAGGCGGATGATATCGACCAATTATCCAATTAATATCACAACCAGTTCTGCAATCTTGCGTGACCTCTCTCTCAATATATCTGATGTTCATGCGTGACCCTTTTAGTCCAAATGTGAGTTTGGTTAGGAAGCTATCATCAACCTGCATCCACCAACAAAATAGGTCAACGATCAAAAATCAACATCACAATATACCAGTCATATGTCACATATGCAATACAAAATACTCAACCATACATAGTCCACTCCCTGACTCGATCCAGAGTCCAAGGAGGTCCATCGATGCCATCGGCATCCCCAACCTGACAAGAGTCCTGCACGCTTAGGAGAAACCAGTTAATAGCACCTTTCAACACATATATAATCAAATAACATATCATCGTAACCACATCATCATCATAATCCATAACAGAAACAATCAATCATATAAATAACTGGATCACTTACACGCAAGCATCCCCAAAGAATAATTCGCATCAGGGGTGTGTAAGAGCGGGATGTTACACACTGATTCACCCCCCCTCTCAGTGTGATCGATGTGTCCGACATTTCAAATGTTGTTAATATCAAGGAGATGTTGAATTATTATAGTGAGGAACCATGGTACCATAAGGAAGAAGGAAAGAGTGGAGTCACAACTTGGTTTCAAGGAAAAATAGAGAAACACTAGTAGAGGGAAGGAAAAGATAAGGGATAGGGCCACTATATGAGTTAGGGGTTTACTCTTAATTAGTTGTCTAGGTTCTATATTAATTGGGGTATTTTTCTTAGGATTTATAATAAGTAAATGACAAAAAATTAACAAATGAAATCCAACTAACCTAGTGTTCATTTAACAATATCCCTTGGTGAGATAATTAACCTAAGTGTTGGAAATGAAAGAGAAGAGAAATGGAAAACAATCACATGAAAAAATATTGTTGTAACTTCTAAATATACTTGGAATGAATATGAGAGTTGTGATAGGTATCCTAGAGAGTGTTCCACCTCTTGAATGCACCTATACTTGCAACTCAATCATCTTGTAAAGAAAACTTGTACTTGATTTCCAATACAATATAATATATAATGTTAGATCTACCATACAAAATAATGTAGCAATGAAGTATTGAATTGTGACTAAAGTTCCCTTATAAGGGTTGATACCTACCTTGCCTTAGTTGTGTTGGAACCTCCCTTCATGTTCTATGTTTGAATCATCCAAGGTGTGAGATATGACTAAACCTTTAAAGATTCTCATAATGAAACAACAAGCCTAGAATTTTGGAGCCAAACTAACATTAAGAGATCCTGGTTGAAGTGTAGGAAAAGATAAGATCAAGCCACTAAAGATAATGGAAGGTGGATTAGGAAGATAGATTGTGATTTATGGGCGTGTACCTATAAAAATGAGAAAACGAAAGAATAATCCAAGAGACTTTACAAAGATAAACGGAGCATGTAAATAGGAAAAGGAATTACCTAAGCTCTATAATTGAACATGCATTAAGTTAGAGGTAAAGAGAGGGACTTGTATTTAAAATTGACACCATAGGTTTTCACTTCATAACATGGCTTTGATATTACTTTTATACCTATACCACATGTATTTTCCTTAAATACTCCCTCTCTTTCACAAGTCATGATTTATAGTGATGGTATAGTCCAACAAACCCATGGCTTAGCTAGAGCCAAAAGAGAAAGAAGGGAGAAGGAATATTTGACTAAGTATATATCTAATTAAGAGACACAAATGGATTTTAAAAAAAGGGCATCCAAAATGAAACATCCAAACCAATGTGGGGAAAGTGTAGGTAATTAGAGCCCCAAACCAATCCCATAGAGTATGTAAGTACATCAAATGAGTGCCCCAAGGGGTTTATTATATCCAAACTAGTGACCAAAGACCAAAGGAGGGATAAGGAAGGTGGTAAAGGACCCTACCTAAGCATTGGGAATCCTTACGAGAGAAAATATATAACCTAAGGTAAGGGGACTCAAGGAAGGTGTTCTAGTAGAGGAGGATGGTAGAGAGATATTGATGTGATCTTTGGGCAAGTCATGCTGCCAAACATTAAGCCATAATGCAACATCTCCAATGGGTACATGTATGTGCGTACTGAATTTTAAAATATGTATGCTACAATTTTCATATCACTAGTGTAAGACATGATTATGACCATCATATTAATAAAGTAAAAAAACATACTAAAGAACCTTATTAAACCTAAATTCACATTATACTTAGTTGATATTAAACTAGTTTCTAGTGTTGAAATATCCTAACATCTCCCCTTAAGAACAACTTGGGATAGAATTAAAGGATTTGCAAAAGTAATAAAAAGAAAAGAAAGGAGTCATTAGATATTATCCCCCCTTATTAAAAACTTTCTTAAATCCTAACATAGACCTAAGAATTCAAAACTTAGATTTAGTCATCAACTTTGTTAAAATGTACATCTACAAACATAGAAATAAAGTGTAATGAATATATATACTTTTATAGTATAATATACATGATTGTGTAAATTTAAAAACATACCATAAAAATGAATGTTGCATAAACAATACACATTCTTTCAAAACCATGATTCATGTCATCTCTCAAGGTATTTTTTGTTGGCTCCTCTCCATACTTTATTTCCATGAATTTTATATTCCATGACAAAGCATAGATATAAAAAAGGTTTCTTGTTATTCCACTGATTATAAAGGGAGGGAAGTAAACAACACAACTACTTACAAATTATTAAATTAACCCTTGATACTCCAACTTATGCTCACAATTCATACTTTAATCCAATGTCAATAAAATGCTTGGATGACTCTTCTTTGTATGTTATTACTTGTTAAAAAACATACGTGGATGGTTGTACATTAATTAAAATACAAACATCACAAAAATTATGAAATATTAAGGAAAATGAAAGTACTCACTTTCTTTGTAATCAACGTTTTTTTTGCCTTGTTATCCCTTCTAATGAGCTAAATGTATTCTATTTTGTTTTTTTATACAATAAATAAATAATTGAAAATCAATATTTCATGTGATAATTAAACTCTTTATACATAAACAATAATCAATGATTACATACGTTTCATGCACATTGTTGTTATGATGGCTCCTTCTACAATGAAATTATACTCATTTCTCTCACCGTCTCCTTGCACACTTTTTTTGATATCCTTACTTGCATGCCTCAGATATCACCTCATTCATCCTATGGAATTTTATCAATCTTCTTGAAGAAAAAGCACAATGAAAAATTCTATTAATATTTATATAAATATAGAAAAAATATTGATTTGGTATTTTTTTGGAATAGTATCTACACATTATGTAGAAAAACATATTTAACAATGATACATTTAAAGTGTTTCTTTTTTTCTGTTGTATGTTTTTTCTTTTGCAAGTCTCACAACTCTCATTGACCATTGCTCTAGAAAAACATGACGTAGCTTATATATAACTTTATTCTTGGAGTCATTGGATTTATTTTTGTTTAATAATTGAAAATACCATCTATACATTCTTTCGACTATATTCCACATAGTTTTATAAGTGTTTTCTTTCCTTTGATTAATTCCCAACACCACTCTAGATGAACCAATGACCAATTCATCATTATTTTCATCCTTCGTAATTTTATCTTCTTAGGATGATGTTATATCTCCTCGTGTCATCGATCCCTACAAATCCTTCAACAAATGCAAAATTGAATGTTTGAAACATGTTAGCAATTATTATCAAGAAATACATTGTTAGTAAAAATTCAAAGAAAAATTCAACTTGATTATCTTTTGATCATTTAATTCCTCTCTTTGCAACATTTCCATAAATATTTTACACTCTTTTCCACTCAAATTCTGAACAATCCTATTGAGTTTCTTCAAGTTTTTACTTTGCATGACATGCATTATCGGATACACATCATCTAAACAAACAAATAATTCAAATATATTATTTTTATATTAAAATTTCAAATAAATTGTCATGTTATATTCTTGGGATGTGCTTCCCTCACATTCATTGCTATAAGTTATTTTACCTAATCTGCTATCATCAATTTTCTATTAATAAAAACCTTGCATAGAAAAATACACAAATTATGAAATTTTACTTATGTTTTACAACTAAGTAAATAATTTTAGGCTAAAGCTATTTTCAAGTTAGGAAGTGTGTATAGTATAGTAATGTGCACCATTATTCCTAACACAATTCTATGCACCAGTGTGTCAATACTTTACAGTACACAATGCTAATCTTGAAAATGTTTTTTAAAAAATAGGTAGCACCAAATGTTGTTCTTTACCTTAAAAAACATTTGTGCATGTTTATTGTACAATGCATACCATGAACTATGAAACAATTAAAAAAAACTACTAGTGACAAGTTTGGGTTCCAATGTAATAAGTGTTCCCAATCCTACATATACCAAAAGCTCCATATACAAATACACAAAGCTAATAAATATCCATTTCTTCAAAATAAATCTAATTGTGAAATATTAGAGAGAGTAGAACCACAATTCTAGACTAGTTTACAACAACATAATTCAAAAGGGAAGCAACAAGAAAACTAGGGTTTGAAACATTGAAGTGATTCTAAAACCCTTTTATTTTCTTGGAAAAAAACTGTCAATATTAGTAGGAATAAATAAAAAACTTATGGAATTTTTGAATCAATAGAGGGAAAATTTGAGATGAATAGCATGACGTTGCATACATTAAATTTCTCCCTTGTAGATTTGTATGTGACCTATGGTGATCCATTGCAAATCTATCTCTTTATAAAAATATTCCCACTGCAAAATCTTCCCTATTAAATCTCTCTTACACAAGTCTCCCCTCTAACTTTTGGAAAAAGAATGGAGCAAGGGTTAGGGTTTTCTTTTATAAACTCACTTTTAGAAAATGGAATCCATGTTGATTTTTTCACTTGATATTTTGGCACATTGATGATAAATGCATGCACCATTTTTTTTTAAATTCAGATCACAATGCACCCTTTATAATTAAGTGCACCAATGAGCTATGTTGACTTAAATGCATTGCTAACACAATTTACAATGAAAATAGAAGTTCAAACCTCCATAATTATAATTTTGTGAAGGTTTTACTTTGCAAAGGTTATTGTAGAGGTTTATTTTTTGTGCATATAATAGTTTAGCACATTGGTGCATTTAGGATATACATATGCATCAATCTGGTAAATTTGAATTAGGCACACTAGTTACTTTAAAAATGCCTTCAAAACTTTGTTTGAAGTTAGAATGTTAGATGCATCCCAATTATTATTATTTTTTTAACGAGTGCATACACAAAAATTATAGTACTCCATAGGATACATAGTGATTACCTATGGACTCATGGGATGGGATGTTGTTCCCTTTGTTATAATACTATCCCTCTTACTATTTGTTCCAAGAGAATTATTTCAGTGTGCATATAAATTAAACTTAGACAATATGATTGTTTAATCATGTTACACATGCATAATATCATTTGAAATATGCATATACCATATGAGTGTGAAAGGTATCATATGAAACTATACAAATGCTACTTAAAGTGTCATATGGGTGGAAAATGTGTCATTTGAAATTATACAAATGATGCTTAAATTTGCATCATTTACTTAAAAAAATTCTTCAAAAGTTTTGTTTTAAGTAAGAATATTACATGCTTTCCAAAATTTATTTTAACAATGTAGACATGTATTCATTGTGGCTTTGGCTCAAATGTAGGGAAAAAAAGTGATAACATCATATGATCAATTCTTCAGGTTCTAGCTCATTCCATATTATTTGAATTTCATCTAGCTCTCTCCTTTCCATTTGCAATGAGCCTAGATTTCATTTACCTTTTGATTATCTAATTGAATTTATTCTACCTTTTCACATGAATTTGAATAATTGTGCATTGAAGTTTTTAGGATCCCGATTTAGGATCAATTTTGGATGCACAAGATAATACACCAATCCAAAAAAGTCACAAGATCTTATTGGGAGCATGATAATTTAGATACATAAAATATGAAAATGAAGATCTTCTTTACCCTGCCAATTGTAAAATGCCATATTCCAACAACCATCTCGGGCTAAGGGTCTTCAATGTGAACTGGATTTATTTTATGATAGCTTGGTAGTATGTGGCTATTCAAAATGTAAAGGGTTGAAGGTGAACCCTCATTGTGTCACATTGTCCCATTATATTAGTGACTAAATACCTAAATTTGATTGTCTTATACCTCCCATTGTAGTTAAGGATCCAATAGGTGATACACAAAAGACACATAAGAACAATTCCATATGTTCTTTTTTTGAAAAATTGCAAGAAAAATTAACTATGTTTTTTCCTAATTTGACTTTCTCATATCCTTCTTTTGACTCAACCAATAATTCTAGTGATCCAAAGTATGATATCAATACTACTTAAAACATCTCTACTGGGAGATCACAAAAGTTCTATGAGATGAGAGAAAAAATGTCCAAGTACACACCAAGGTTAGTTCAATTGATGGAGGGTAGTGATGACTATTCTCTTCTTTTCGATCTGTAAAGAAAATACCAAACCTACTACAACCACATTTTATATTTTTCTTGGTCATGTTCCTTGCATGTTATTGATGTTGGGTATGAATTCTCCCTTTATGGTAATAATTACATGATTTCCAAGTCTAAAATAGATGCTAAAAATCTTGGGTTGTTTATCCTTTCACATGTTTTCATTCCTCGAAAAAAATAAATAACACTTATTCCGTTTTATTGTCTTGTTTATAGTTTGTAACCACCCCATTCGTTATGACTACAAGCGAAGCAGAAAGTGGAAATTTTTTTCTTTTAGGCAAGAAGGAAACGACAAAAACAATTGAACCACACAACCTGATGAAGAATACACACACACAGATCAAGAAACATACAACTACAACTCCATGCACTAGCACAATGAGAAACTAGGTGAAACATGCGTAAACCAACAGATAGAATGACTACCCGCCTGACACTGACATGTCACGCCTACAAGCTAAAGACAACATTCAAAATCCTGACACAACGGCCTTGACGACCACTAACTAGAACCTCTATGGCACACAACCAAACTCAAGAAGGTGTTACAACCCAAGATCTAGCCACAAAATTACAACGATCAACAACACCCACAACGGGAAGCACATACTTCGTTCAAGTTATCATTCACCTCTATCCAATAGGGTGCACCATGATCCCCTCATTAGGGATCATGCCGTTCCCCGATGATAGGCACGACAATAACCCTCATGCAACATAACCTATCTAGACCAAGGTCTCAAGGTAAATCCAACATGCTAAGGGCCGAATAACTGACAAGAAGACTACACCTACGCCCCTAGGAAACGGGTCGACAAGACGCAAATGACATCGTTCAAACAAATTGCGCAAGATATTGAATGAATCAACAACAACCATAAACCATAATCGTTAAGCATGATGTCTAAGTGTGAGTAGTGACTAAAATAACCAACAATCCTATTATATCAACATTATAACTTGTCTAACAAAGACATACTATTATTTTGGTAAATCAACAACAAAAACTTGTAAGTCATTTATTATTAATAAATGTTATTATCTCCTTGTATAACAATCTACCTTTATTTTCCTCATGCTAAAACCACTCAAGGGATGTGTTATTTAAGGTGATTATGTATTATATATCACCCATTTATATACTAACTCTCTGCCACACATTAGATATTATAAATCTCTCTCCCACATTAGCTTTAATATCTGATAAAATCACTATGCTACTAAAAATAAATGTTGTGCTAGCCATTAATAAAATCATTGTGCTTGATCACTATATCCATTTAACCATCAATGTATCACCATTTGTATTTTTACCATGGTTAACAAGAACAAATTTAGCAAAAGTTAAACTATAGGTCTCTGTGATGTAGGTTATTGTATTGATTCGCTGTCTGTTGACTGTTTACTGGATTTAATGATGTATGAATTTGCTAAGTAAAATATAATATAAGTTGTCATTTAAATATATGATATGCATAATTAATATATGATATCTCTGTCATTCCATATATGAAATTGAAGGTGTAATATATGATAAATGAAATTAGTGTAAACCTATATATAGTGAGAATAAATATCGCAGAGTGTAAGATATGATAAATGCGAATTAAGAAATTGCTGGGCAAATAAGATATTACTGTCTTATTAAGGTATAGTGTAACTATATAGTGTAATATAAAACGCAAAGTGTAAAAGCAATCCAAAATCTACTAGTTTAGTTGTCAAGTTCACAGTCAATACTCAAGAATTTGCTACTGGCAATCAAAGGAATCGTTGTCCATTAATCAATGCAGAGTTATAGCTACTCCTTATAAGGCTACAAATGTCGTTCAAAAATAGTTACAATCACTGTCAATGCTATCATACATTGTTATACCATCAATAATATTGTCCAATCAATTGCTATCTATTATTGTCATTGCCATAAATATTATATCATTATTCCTTGAAAAATGAAAGTCTAGACTTGATTGCTGTATAAAAGAAAAAACATTGACTGTTATGGCATTCCATCACTAGAATCGCTATAACCTACATTTATACATATAAATCACTTTCCAAAGCATATCCACGAAATATATATATAAATTTGCTGCCACTAAAATGATGTCAATCAATTCGCTAGGTTTACCATTCAATTCACTGAGTTTTATTAATGACAAATCATAGAGTTTTATCCTCAAGTCGCTAGGTTTCATCAATGAAAGCTTGTTGAGTTTTATCCTCAAAAGGCACTGAGTTTAATCAAAGAAAATCAAAGTCAATAAAAGTAAAGAAAACACGTTGTGTAAATCAATAAGAATCACACTAAAAAAAAATGGGCGGGTAAGTTCTCAATGGGAATACTGTGTGACTTCGCAGTCAGGAGACAGGTAAATTCACCTTCAAAATTTGTTAAATTGCAGAGGGAAAATCACAGTCCAGATGCGTAAAAATGTAAGGTAAATTCGCTTTCAAAATACATTAAATTACAGAGAGGAAATCGTAGGCCAGATGTGTTAAAATTTAAGGTAAATTTCCCTTCAAAATACATTAAATTGCAGAGAGAAAATCACAGGCCAGATGTGTTAAAACTTAAGGTAAATTCACCTTCAAAATACATTAAATTGCAGAGAGAAAATCTCGTGGTTGAATGCTTGCATGGAGCCATGTAATTTGTAGTGGTTACGTATCCAGATTGCAGAGTAAGAGAAGGAGTTGTTGCACAATTTTAAATACAATCGTTGTGTGTAAGATGACAATGAGAGTGGATTGAACGCTGGGTAAATGTGGGTGAAAATGCAGAGATTAAATGACATAGTGATCACATTCCAAGATCATTTAGAATACAGAGGTGATATCAAAATGCAGAGCCCAATGAAAACGTAGAGGATATTAAGCGGTTCACAGGGAGCAAAGATAATCAATACTTAGAGGTATTCAATTGCAAGAAGGTGAAAAACAATAATTCAACCAGGAAGAACCAACAGGGGTATACAACTGAAAAAACTATCCTTCGCTCATCATCCACACACATAAAATCATGACATTAGAATCTATAGGTCTATTAACACCGAAGTGACGACCATCGATTCGGCTCCTAGATGATTGATTAGGCGTGGACTGATGATCTAGGGATGAGGATGAACGATAAAGCACAATCTCTTCATAATAATAAATAAAACAAAAAAAACAGTCATAGCAATTAGGGATCGAGTTTCCAAGGAAATCAATTCAAGCAATGAGCGTAAAGCTATGATGACTTTAATTTCTCGATGAAAAACACTAAGTAAAACACTTTTCTTTACACATTTAAAAGTACATAAATGAAAGTGCAAGAACAATATTTATCTACCATTAAAAATAAAAGCATATGTACCATAGCCCAAGGTGTCAGCTCCAATTTGTTGTCCCGTGCATGCTCCATCCAGCTCCCGCTTGTCGATCAATGTGACTTCACAAGTACTTCCCATCTAACGCTAGGGGTACTCTTCATCCCCCTAAGCCCCCTGAGCCATAAAGGGGAAATGCACACTAAACCAAAGAACAACTAGCAACCAACTCGCCTCGCAAGGTCAAGCTACCACTCGTTACCCGAGCTGGGTATCCTAACTCCCTCAGGATAAGTCAGCCAAGCCAAAAATTCTGCAGCGTAACATTATGCATAAAAGAAGAGATCCATACTCCTCCTCCTCCATCCTTTTTATAGAGTTTCTAAGTGATTTCTTTCCCAAATTCACATTCAGTTTATTTTTCATTAATTTAATTCAGAAAAATCTCCACCATACACATGTCACCCATCCCCCGAGTTACACCAAAAACTAATTTCATTAATTATTTAATTATTCCTATTTCCCTCACCCAACTAAAAACATTCATAAAATCACTCCTTGGTGTCCCCATATTCCCTTACACATTTTAAATGACTTACACCCTTACTAAATTCCTAGTTGAGTTCATATTTAGAAAGTTCTTAAAGGCAATATTCCTTACTAAGTTAGTCATTCTGCTTTTTCCTTATGTTTCCCTTTTTCTATATGTTTCCCCTTTTCCCCTTAGTTTCCTATTTCTTTTAAGTTTCCCTCTTTTCTGTTTTTATCTAAAACTTAAATTAGGAAGTGTAGAAAAATTACCTTTTACCCCTTTTTCTTTTTAATTAATAAATTTTAATTAACATATGTAGAAAAACAATCAATTCCATTTTAAAATGTTAATCCCTCAATATAATTTGATTTTAATAAATTAATTGAATTTCTTACCCCCTTCTTGTCACAGGTTTAATTATGATTATATTATTTGTTTTTACCACAAGTATCACTTAAACCTAGATTTTAAATTCCTAGGCTGGGCGACATTTTTATTAGGATAAATGTTTTTAAATCTTACTTGACACATCATTAGTTCTAAGGCTGTCTAGTTTTATTCACTTACCAGTTAAAAATGTGAAGTTCCCTTCAGGATGCACTACGTTCTCCAAGGGTGCCACTCACCACTTTCTGTTTTCCTTGTGCAACGTGCCCTTCAGAATGCACTACGTGCTCCAAGGGTGGCACTCGCATTTTTATGTTTTCCTTGCATGACGTGCCCTTCATAATACACTACGTGCTCCAAGGGTTCCACTCACCTCTTGATTGACTTGGTAGACATAAAAAACCCCTAGAGCCAATACTTGGCTAGGTAATCTTGTGGGAGACTAATGGATTCTAAGGAATAAGGCCTTTGACTTATTGCGCGCCCATTAGAATCATCGTGAGTGACTGTTGCAGTCTTCCCTCACGACATCATGGGTCTTCTCAAAATAGGTAATCGTTAACCTACAGTTTGAGCCACAACGAGAGTGTTAGTAGGCCATGACAAGGATGCTTTCCACACCTCTCCTTCAACGTCTCTGGTTGTCGTACGTGACCCCTCTACTCCACATGTGAGTCTGGTAAGAAAGCTATCATCAACCTGCATCATCAACGAATCATGTCAGAAATAAAATCAATCATCATAACATCTAATCAGATGTGCATATGTCATATAAACAATAATCAAAACCTAATAGTCCACTCCCTAACTCGATCTAGAGTCCAAGGGGTTTCATCGATGCCTTTGTATTCTTGAGGTCCAAATTCCTGCACACTCAGGAGAACCCAGTCAATAGCACATGTCTATGTAAACACCAAAAATAACATGTCATCATATCCATAATGCCTCATAATCATAAGCAAATGACCAATATTATAATAATCTGGATCACTTGCAAGAAAGTGTCCTCAAAGAATAAGTTCGCTCAATGCGCACAAGAGCGGGATGTTACATACACCCCTTCTTGGTCTAAACTTCGTCCCGAAGTTTCACATTATATAAGTGCTAAAATAATGTGTATCATAGTATCATAATTCTAGCTATCAAACAAAAATGGAAACTGCTGGCGCATATCATATGCGCCCTCCCAGGTCACCAAGTGTGGACTATAGTTGTCCCACTGGACCTTGACCTGATCTACTGTTCGATGTCGTAGCTGTTGAATGTGATGATCTAGGATGCGGATCGGCTAAACTGTGAGCGCCCCCTCGTTCGATACCTACAAGGAAATCATGTCAATAACATGTGTAGGATCACTAATATAAT